>LOEQ01003459.1:108318-121178 GCA_001685075.1 Bramus lutescens
ACCTTTGGAAGAGCAGGCAATGCTCTTAACCACTGAGTCATCTCTCCAGCCCTAGTCAAAAATTTTAAACTATCTAATTTTATGACCACTAATTTTTATCTTATCTTCCCATGGACACTCTTCTAAAAGTGACAATATTAAACAATGGTTAAGACATGGACTCTTATGCCAGATGCTAGATCAAATCCCATTTCATACCCACAGATGGAATAATGTTATGCTCTCTTCTACAAGAAAGAATTCTGAGGCTGTTACGGACTCCAGGGGAGACTGTTTGACTATGTATGGGCCACCAGGTTGCCATAACACTCAGTTGTTTATTCTGAACTGACAACCTTCTGACCTTCTTTATAAAAGAAAATGGAGCAGTCAAGCAGTACAGACTCATAGAAGAAAGTGTCCTCACAGAATCAAATCCATAAAACCTATGAAGGCACCATGGCAGACCATTCATACCAACTTTAGCCTTGATTCCAACCTCCTGACATCCTTGGGCTCATGTGGGAATGCAAGCTGGCACAACCCCTTTGGATGTCAGTGTGGTGATTTCTCAGAAAATTAGGAAAAAAAAACTTTCTTCAAGACCCAGCAATAACACTTTTGGGTATGTACCCAAAGGATGCTCAATTGTACCACAAGGACATGTGCTCAACTATCTTTATAGCAGCATTGTTTGTCACAGCCAGAACCTGGAAGCAACCTAAATGTTCCTCTACCAAAGAACGGATAAGTAAAATGTGGTACATTTACACAATGGAGTACTGTACAGCAGAAAAAATGACATATTGAAATTTGCAGGCAAATGGATGGCTCTAGAAAACATCATATTGAGTGAGGTAACCCAGACCCAGAAAGACAAATATCATTATGTACTCACTCATAAGTAGTTTTTGAACATAAAACAAAACAAAACAAAACAAAAAAACAGCCTACAATTCACAATCCCAGAGAACCTGGACAACAATGAGGACTCTAAGAGAGACATACATGGATCTAATCTACATGGGAAGGAGAAAGAGACAAGATCTGAGTAAATTGGGAGCATGGGGACAATGGGAGAGGGTTGAAGGGGAGGGGAGAGGAAGGAAGGGGAACAGAGAAAAATGTATAGCTCAATAAAATCAATAAAAAGAAAAACAGTTGAGTCCCAGAAGCAAAGATAGGTCCAGTTCTTTTAATAATAATGTTGGGAGATGTGTTTACAGGTTTTGGTGTGCATCATAGCTAAAACAGAACTTTTAAATATGACTTAAAGTTAGATTAAAATATTTTACTTAATAGCTTTGAGGTTAAAAAAAAAGCCCAAGAAGACAATCTAAAGTTTAGAAAGGCACATAGTTGTGTGAGGGACTCATTAAGGTCAAGTAATAAGAACAGAGCAGCCAAATTGTTATTAGCTGACGTGCCTTTCTTGCTAGGATGGATTGGTGAACAAAGATGATGATTAACTCCTTGTACTCATTTCTGCCCTCAGCTACCTGATATGAAAAACTATTGATGAATGGGTATGCACCCTGAGGATTTAAAATAGAAATGACTGTTTTTCATATATAAAAGTTTAGGTTTGTGATTCTTTTAAGTTTCTTTATTAGATTAACTTTTAAGATAATAAAATGATTGATCCTTTCTTCATAACTGCAAAATGTATGCAGCCAGTAGAAGAACTGGCTGAGAAAATACCTTGCTTGCTTAAACTCTGTTAATCTATAACAAGTTGCTTGGACATGAATATATGTCGGTTCTTGGAATAATTTGTTTTTCATCTATAATATATAGGATGTTTAATCATGTAAGGGAAATTGAAAAGATGTTTTTGTACTTGTATTCATTATAATCATTCACCTGAAAAAATAGATTGTAACCACATTGTAATTTTTATATTGCCTGGAAGATTTTGTTAGGATGTATAAGCTGTAAAGGAAAAACAAATGAGAGAAAACAGCTAGAACAGAGAAAGACCCTAAGAGTGTATTGTGGTTTTTCCCGTTTTCACCAGCCACAGAGAGTTAAGTTTAGTCCCCCTCACCAGACCTTGGGAATTAACTTTTACTCCCTCAGATAGAAAAGTCAAATTGATAGCTGAGAGGTGATGGCCCACCCTTTTAATCCCAGCACTTGGGAGGATCTATGTGAGTTTGAGACTGACATGGTCTACAGAGTGAGTGCCAGGACAGGCTCCAATGTTACACAGAGAAACCCTGTCTGAAAAAAAAAAAGAAACACAAAAAGAAAAAAGAAAAGAAAAATCAAGTTGAGCAATAGTTTGCCAACTCTGCTGTCTCCCCTCAAACTCTGAGCTTCTAGAAACTAGAGTTCATGTCAGCAAGTAATTTGTTTTCTTGGTGATAGCCATTCTGACTAAAGTGAGATGAAATCTCAAAAAAAATTTGTTCGCACAACTAAAGATGTGAAAGCTTTTCCTTTTAGCAGTATATTAATTATTCCAGCACAATTGACTGGGCTCTAAATGGCAAACATTCTCATGAATGGCACCATTATATAGTTCCTCTTCAAAGGTGTATATTTCCTACTCACTTGAGCCTGGTTTTATGAAATTACATACTTCTGTGAATTTGGAGAGGAGTCCCACCTCTCAGTGCACCTCAAGGTGTATTGGATTTCCCCAGATCAATTTTTTCTTAAGTAATATATGGTCTAAATCTTAGGACCCCTATGATGAGAGATCATAGTCAGAGCTTCGAGGTGCTTCTGCTCCCTAACTGTGGCCTTATCCGCATTCTTTGTCTGGTAACTTCTATGGTGTCCATATCCGTATTGCTTCTGGTAGACCAAAACATCCTCTCTTAGAGCCAAGGGTTGTATTTCAACCATAACTCTTCTCACCATCGTGACAGAGGAAAGTCCTCCAATCTTGTTTTCATGACAAGAGAAAGAGTATAAGAAGTACTGCTTAAAAACAAACGGTAAAAAATTTTAGGATCAAAAAAATTTAGGAAATGGAAGACAATACTTGGTCCTGATGTTAGAAGCACTAGTGGATAAACTGACTCAGACTTCTGAACGCTAATAAGCAGACCTACCGCAGTCTGGTCAAGTTCCACGCCTATTCAAAGGACTCTGAGAGAAACTGAACATGTGTAAAGGGAAGGGACTAGAGTGAACCATATGTTGTTCTTGGAAGAAGCCTGGAACATTTAAGAAGGCTGGAGCCAGGCAGTGGTAGCACACACCTTTAATCCCAGCATTCAGGAGGCAGAAGCAGGTGGATCTCAGTGAGTTCAAGACCAGCCTGGTCTATAAGAGCTAGTTCTAGGACAGGTTCCAAAGGCTCAGAGAAACTCTGTCTCAAAAACCAAGAAAAAAAAAGGGTGGAGACCTTGGCTGGAGTGAGGAACTAGGAAATGCCTTTAGAGCATTAGGGGCCAAATGGTATCCCAGGATGGAAACAGTCTTGTCTGACTTTCAAAGACTAAATCAGGGCTTATTAATGATAGGACCTGACACAAGAGGCAATCACTGCATAGTGAAGTTCACTTTAATCTCCCTGTATCTCACTGAACATGTCTGCCTCTCAACTGAATTACAGAGGTCATAAAGTGTATTTACATATTTTAAAACATTCCTTTTTAATTTTTCTACAAATATTCATTCCTCTCCTAAGTCTCTCTTCTTACCCATTCCATGAGTCAATAAAGCTTATTACAACCGCTTTCACAATCCATTTCTTATGTTCATATCAGGTCATAAAACACATGTATTATTTTTGCTATCCAATCAGTTCCTTCTTTTTGATGGATTTTTAAATCATTTTTTGTCAACTATAAGAGAATAAAATATAAGTAAAAATATTATTTCTATCCTGATTACTTCAAGGAACCCCTGGTCTTCCATGCCTTCTTGTATGACCTGCATTTGAACTAGGCTTTTATGATCTCAGCAGCAATTCTTCTAATCTTGTTCTTTGGTCACAACACTTTTGATGGTCAAATATAAAAACTCCAACTGTCAGTTCTACCACCTTTATGAAGAACCTTTAAAATCCAACATGTTTTGGTCAATGTCTATAATTCTTTATGAAATTTCCTTTCCTTCCCTAGATCATTATTAATTTTGCTATATGGGAATCTGAATTCAAATCTACAAGTTATCGGCTTTTAAATGAGCAATAAGGCAACACTACGCATAGAGCAAACTGTTTGCTTTCCCATGCTAAGGAATGGCTCCCTAAGGAGATAGACATGTCACTGTGCCAAAAGGCAATATAGAAAGAGATATCCTGGCCCTCTGCATCCTTCCAAATATCTCTGTTGTACTGGTCCTCTTCTATCTCAATCATTGTCTTAACATTCATGCAAGATTTTCAGAAAGCTTGTAAGTTTGGCTTGTATCATAATTAATACACCTGTCAATCCAGACTCTGGACTGATTTATAATAGTCTTAACATAGAATATTCTAATGATAGAGGTATTTAATGTGGTGAATAAGTCACTTTTCTTGTCACTTTTCTCATCACATCAGCAATCCAATACCTGACAGAAGAAACTTAAGGAAATGAAGATTTGTTTCAATTTGTGGTTTCTTTCCAGCCATGTAGTAGGAGTTGAAGACTGTTTGTTTGTTCCCGGCTGCTCAGCCCCAAAATAATCACACAGAAACTATATTATTAGCAATACTGTTTGGCCAATAGCTTAAGTATATTTCTGGCTAACTCGTGTCTTAAATTAACCCATCTCCATTAATCTGTGTATCACCACGAGGCTGTGGCTTACCAGGTAATGTTTTGGTGTCTGTTTCCAGCGAGGCTACATGGCTTCTCCTGGCTCTGCCTTCTTTCTCCCAACATTCAGTTTCGTTTTTCCTGCCTAGCTCTACTCTTTTGACCTATCACGGGCCAAGACATTTTCCTTATTAACCAATGGCATCAAAGCATACAGAGGGAAATCCCACATTTCAGCCACAGTGAGGCTGGACATGGCAGCAGGAGCACCTCACAACTTGGCAGACAAGGACGTAGGGTTCAGAGGTCCCTAATGCATGAGCAGGCTCTTTGGAACCTATTCCTTATGGTAGGATGCCTTGTTCAGCCTCGGCGCAAGGATGAGAAGAGGAGCTTGGTCCTGCCTCAACTTGGTATGCCATGCTTTATTGATTCCCATGGGAGTCCTGCCCCATCTGAATGGAGACAGAGGAGGAGTGGATGGAGAGAGTAGAAGGGAGGTGGGGAGAGGGCACAGGAGGAGAGGAGGTAGGGGAAGCTGTGGTTGCTGTGTAAAATAAATTTTAAAAATAATAAATAAATAATAAAAACTTAAAAAGAAGACTTCCATTCAGGAAGTCTTCCCTGAACATTTCACATCTGCCATATTTTCTCTTTTATGACCAATTTCCTTCCTATGCTGAATGTTGTCTCCTTGAACCACTCAGGTTTCCAGCAAGAAACAAATGACATACTCAAATCAGGCAATTTAAGGAAAGTTTACAAGAAGATAGTAGGGAAATAGAAGAATATATTTCTTTTAGGTACTGGCTTGAATGTCAGTTCTGAGTCAGAAGGAGAAGGTGAAAAGTCGTGGTGAACCCAGGAAGTATAACATATAGGGTTGACTAATAAACAGAATCTTCTTTGCCTCCCCATCCACTTTCAGTTCTTCCAGTCCAAGAAGCTATTGGTTGCAGTGTCAGATTTCAGAGTATGAATTGGACCATGCTTCTTAAAGGCTACAGCCCCTGCATACTAAAAATTCTCAAGCATATGCTGGCAAGTCTAGGCTCCATCCATCCACCCTCAAACAGCAGAATGGGGTTGGGCTTCATAGATACCAGTGTCTTTTTCTTTGATATCCTCTATTCACACGTTTTCAGTGTATTTATTATTTTGGTCTCCTATAAGACCTCGTCAAAGAAAATACAAATTTAGGTTTAAGTGGAGGTAGTAGACTTTCATAGGTCTTTAGTATAGCCAGCCTTACCAAAGTCGTTAGAGAAAGGTAGAAATTGGCCCAGATAATAAACAAGAATTTCCTTTCTTCTTTCACTCTTTCCAGCTGTTACTGCATTACTCAATTCCTGGGGATGCTAATAGCACCTCCTAGTGTTTTGCAGCACAGGCAGACAAGACAGATATAGGTATTCTAGAGTTTCTTGTAATATCATCAAAAGCCCACCTTTCCTGACACATGAGCCACTCTCTGCTTAGGATTGGGTTTGGCCAATGTACTGTAGTTGGTTGGTGCCCTCTAGTGTTATATTCTATTTCAACTGTAGTAAAAAGGGATGCTGGTAAGGAAAGAACTTGACCTGAGGAAGGTTGGAGACAATTTGTCAGCACCTCTAACTGAGCTTCTGAATTGCTGTGGTTTCTCCATTGAGACCCCAGCCCATCTGGCCCCAGCTTTCTGTGCCAATACATGTCTGTCTGTCCTTTGTTCATTCCCTTGCCACCCCAGTAACGTCAGTTCCTGAAATTGTGCTGGACATAGCACTCAAGTCTGTGTTTTTATACATATATTTAAATCATGGAATTTTTTTTCTTTGTCCCGTTTCTCAGCCAGGTTCCCACTCCCTCCCCTCTTCCCATTCCCTCCACATACCCTCCACCCCACCCCATCCACTCCTCAGAGAGGGTAAAGCACATTGCTTTGTGGAAGGTCCAAGGCCCTTCCTACTATATCTAGGCTGAGCAAGGTATACATCCAAAGAGAATAGGTTCCCAAAAGCTACTACATGCAGTAGGGATAAATCCTGGTGTCACTGCCAGTGGCCCTCCAGTCTGCCCCAGCAATGCAACTGTCAACCGCATTCATAAGGACTAGTTTGGTCCTGTGCTTGTTCCTTCCCTGTCCAGGTACAGTTGGTCAGCTCCCATTAGCTCAGGCAAACTGTTTCAGTAGGTGAACCCATCATGGTCTTGACCTCTTTGCCCATATTCACATTCCTTTCACTCTTCAACTGGACTTTGGGAGCTCAGTCCAGTGCTCTGATGTGGGTCGAGACTTTATTATTAATAAGAAGCATGTTCTCATGACTCAAAAATCCAAAGATACAAAAGGCCACCTCACTTTTCCTATCTTTAGCCAACTATATTCCTCTTAAAGACAGTCAGTGGCAATGATTTCATAAGTCTCCTATAGGAGATGATGGTGTGGCATGTACATCTAAAATGAATTGTATGTGTGTGTGTGTGTGTGTGTGTCCATACAGTCTCCAGAACATCACTATTGAAAGTCAGGCCTGTAGGGAGTTAGGTGTAGTAGGATATCTTTTTGTCATTCTAAGTGTACCACCAAAAGAAATTGTGGGACCCAGTAATCTTCTTAGCTTATAGTACAGTACAATTCTCTCCAACACATGCTCTCCACTCTTACCAAAGATCTAAAATTTAGAGATCATACATCTGGAGATCCCAGGCATGAGCTCAATTTTCCTCTTATGTTTATAAATTATTGCAGATATTTCACTGTAGCAATGCAAACCTGAACGGTATAGTGTTTTTTTTTCCCACACATAGATTTCACCTAGTGTTTTGATTCTTCATTCTATCGGTTGGTCAGATTATCCTCAGGGTGTTTCTCACACTTGTTACCATATGCTATTCTTACCTTTCCTCCATATTTGACTCACTTCCTAACTTATCTCTTTGAGTAGTTTTGGGCCTTCTGACCCATCTTTTATGTTTTGTCATATCTTCTTAACAAACAATTGAGTGTTTTATCCCATCAAAC
This sequence comes from Bramus lutescens, assembly GCA_001685075.1. Taxonomy (NCBI): domain Eukaryota; kingdom Metazoa; phylum Chordata; class Mammalia; order Rodentia; family Cricetidae; genus Bramus; species Bramus lutescens. Next base: position 116,002 of record LOEQ01003459.1, read on the forward strand.
ACACTCTTTATTAGCCTTTCTTACTTCTTAACAAAGCTTGGGATGCTTTGACTGAAATTCATGGCCCATCCTGATCTTCTTATTCCATATTTCTGTCCACTCATGATGTGCCCTTACCCTCTTCCCATTGAATTGAGTGAGCATTCTGCAAATCCTTGTTTAAATCTTTCCAAATCCTTTTTGCTCTACAAAGACCTGTTCAGAAGTTCCTTCTTCCATAAAGTCATTCTTTACTCAAGTTACAACCTTTCTGACCTAGGCACAGCACCAAGTGTCTACCCCTTTGCATAGATTACTTTGTTCCTATCTTATTTATCCTACTTGACTGAGGTTTATTGAGGTCTGGGTTGATGCTTTTTCATACACACTGGATTCCTTACTTACCCAAAGCATTTTTTTGAACATCCCATCCCTGTAACTTAATATAGAGGTGTTAGGTGAACAACTAACAGGTTTATGCCATATTGTATACATCTTTTTTAGAAAATGACAAACTGTTGCACTAATTTTTCTTGAACAAACATGTAGTTACCCCAGACAGGGACCAAATCATAGAGCGAATAAATGATTCCACCAAAGTTCAGATTAGCAAACTAATGAGTTTATTGAGCATACTTATAGAGCATTATTGAGAGGACACTTTAAAGAGTGAGGGTTATCCCAGACAGCAACATCATCACAAAGTTTCATCTTATCATGGATGATGACCTCACAGAACTCCATAATTATATATATTTAGCATCTCCCAAGGCCATGTGCAAGTTGGAGCAAGAGAGAGTAATGGTTGAAATCCAAGTATCTTGTGACTGTAGATTCTTCCTACAATGGAGTATCAGTAGCTCCAATAGCATCACTATTGAGCAATCTACTTCAAAATAATTATGCAATTACACCCAGTAGAAAAGTGTCCTATTACAAGTACAAGTTAAGAAAAACCATAAAAATTACTTTCTCAAAAAGCTCTAAAAGGGAAAAAGGAATGAGAGAAAGGGACCTGAGACATACCCGCTTTGGTTTTCTTCCTCACTCACTTTTGTGTCTCTAAATGTTTCTAGTTCAGGGTGCTAAATACAGACACTCAAGCAAAGCTCAACTGAATAAAACTAATAGGTTAGAAGTTCCTACTACACTAACAAGTTTCAGATGGCCTAGCATATCATATAGGCTGGTCATTATGGCAGATAACCATGTAAAGGGACCATATATCCCTCCCACAGCACTTGTGAAATCCTCAGGACAGTTGTCACATCTCTGAAAGCATCATAGTTACAACAATTCTAAAAATGTGGTCATGTGACAAGTATCATGGCCACCACCTGGGAACCTGTTGTTGATGCTCAGGTCTCTCTTCAAACATGAATCATAAGCTCTGGGGTGTTGTTATGAGTGTACATATGAATCAAAGAGCACCTCCTGAGATTTCTAGTCTTTTGTGCCAGAATAATGAATCTGACCAGGAACATATAGATAATGATAGCAATAAAAACAGTTTATTAAGAAAGATAAGATCTTCTGAGATCTATAGAAGAGGACTAATGATCTGGGAAAAGACAGACATTCAAAAGCACTGTACCATTTGAATTCTGATCATTTGTAGGTTATTTGCATAGCAACTTTCCCCTGTGTAATATCATGAGCTTTTTTCGTATTTGATCTTTTTGTTATGTGAAGCCAGATGAAAAAGGATTTTTCTTCCAACTTAAATTATCTGTTACTCTTGATGCCTATCTCCAAATCTCTACTCTTCTTCTACAATTAGAATTATCTATCCATGGGTTAATATACCCTCCAGGTACTTATGATGTCAAGTTTAGAGGAACTGAACTAGAGTACCATACCTGGACTCCTGAATACATATGGCCCCAATGTGAAATTGGCATTTAGGAGGACAATGTGTTCCTTCCAGAAGTTATTAATGGAAAATATGATCACTTGACATAAATAGGAATCCATTTGACTTTTAAGAATAATTAAATAAGATATGACATCCAGTATCCTGCAAAAGTAATTGTCCATACACAAATAATAATAAGAGGAAAGTCATTCAAGAGATAAAGGAACTACTTACATTAGGGAGTGAAGTAAACGTATTTTGTGAAACATTTCACTGATGTCAAAAGATGGGTGAAGTAGAAGTTTAATTTTTTTTAAAACCTACCTACTGATGCTGAATAGAGTATTTAACACTTATGTGAATCAGAATATATACAACTCTTCAAAGGGTCAAGAATAGCTATTGTTTTCACGTTTGATGAATTGTCAAATGGCCAGCACAAGACCTCTGCTAATGACCACAGGGTACATGAAGATATACTGAAGTCACTATATGTGTTTTAAGGTCTTTGAGATCATCAGTGCTACATGGAAAGTACAAATGACTGAATTAGAGATCATTGTGATTGACTTCACGTGTTTGCTTCATTCCCAAGTTCATATAATCTGGGCAAGTTTTCTCTGCCCAACTAAAGCACCACAGAGATTTCTTGCTCCCCAGTTGATGGGGAGACAGAACTGGTTCTTTCCATTTTCTCACCAGGAAGGAATGGAATATATTTCCCCAGGTAGATTGCCACGTGTCGGTGGAAAAAAAGCCGAAGGTGTTTCCGGAACCTCTCGCCAACAAAGGCATAGATGATTGGGTTGACACAGCAGTGGGTGTAGGCAATCACCTCAGTCACCTGCATGGCCAGGTCCAGGTGTTTGCTCTGTTGACAGCTGTTCTCCAAAAATGTGCTGTGAAAAGCAGAGAGAAGAAGAACCAAGTTGTACGGGGTCCAAAAAATAAAAAAGACTATCATGACAACAAAAATAAGTCGGATGGCCTTGTGCTTTTTTTTATTGGGGCATCTCAGCAGAGTTTTAATGATTCCTGAGTAGCAGATAACCATAATGAGGAGAGGGAGAGCTAGACCAAAGATATTCATTCTCAGAGCATGGAAACGCTTCCAGCTGTCTTCTTCACCCTCTGGGTAATGAGGACCGCAGAAATGCTCTTCAAAGTTGTCTTGGGACTCATAGAAGATAAACTCAGGGAATGCGGCCAGCCCTGCCAGTCCCCAGGTGATGATGCTGGTGATGGTAGCAAAAGTCACAGTCCGGGTTCTCAGGGCAAACACAGCATGAACAATGGCCAGGTACCTATCAATTGTCAGCAGGATGATGAAAAAGATCTCACTGTACAAGGCAAGGTAATAAAACCCAGAGATCACTTTACACATGTGATGGCCAAAACCCCATTCATTCCACATAACATAGTGAGTCCAGAATGGAACAGTGAAGAGAAAGAGCAGGTCAGAAATTGCCAAGTTGAGCAGGTAGATATTAGCCATAATTTGGAGCTTCCTGTATTTTATGAGGATCAACACAACCACCATGTTGCCCAGGAGGCCAATGATGAATACCAGGGAGTACAGTGGAGGTAGGAGCCATGACCCCAGCTCTTTGATGCTGATTTTTTCACAGGGCGTTGCCCACTCATAATCATAGGGTGTGGTCTCAAAGCTTTCAGCCATGTTCTTGGTTTCATTTATGTGGAATGTCATTCACTGGTCTCTGTAATAGAAAAAAATTAAAAAATAACTGTGTGAACCATACCAGTTGATTATTCAATGAAGAAACTCATGTTAAAACTTGTTTAGCATGTATGTTAAAAGATAAATCTGAAATAATCTGAGTAGGAATCAGGAGGAGAAATTCTTCAGTTCTCAAAGTCATCATGATTCATGATAGAAAGGGAAACAGAAATGCTGTGGCTGGTGGTAAAGAATGGGAATATTAATTTCTGAAAGTAATTGAAGGAGGAAATTCAAAGTTTTGAACTGAGGAATGAAAAGAATAATAATGATATGACCCACTCATTCATGTAATTATTATTACTACTGAATATTTTAACACATTTTAGAATTTTTATTTTATATATTATGACTTTCAAAATCACTATCTTCATGTAAATTGCAAAATATTTATGGTATTACTAATGATAACCACTTTTCTTGGGTCCTTTGATTAACATGTCCAAAACACTTAATGGGGAAACTAATGCTTACTGAAACAGTTATTTATCTGAAATTTTCTAATAAGAAAGTATAAAAGTTTCATAGAGTTTTACTTTCTCTCCATTATACATAATATATATATTATATATTATATATGCAATCCTCTTGTCAGTAATTTAATGTAGTCATTTTAAGTTTAGCTGTTGCTAATTTAGCTATCCTTTTTATGATTATTGAGCATTGAAATAAGTATAATTTTAAGCAGCATTTTCCTCAGTGGCTCTCTTTTCTCTGGCTCCTGGTGGTAAGCAATGATATTCCAAGAGCTTCTCTTTCACTAAAGAGATGGTGAGCTAGTGGGTATAGAAAGGGGATTGTCTAAAACAACTTATCTCCATCAGTTGCCGGACGAAGGTTCTATGGTGATATTCAAGGTAGTCATCAGTCTGACTACGGGACAAGGCCAGTTCAGGCACCCTCTCCTCCACTGCCCAGGGTCCTAGCTAAGGACATCCCCATGGACTCCTAAGAACCCCTCCAGAGCCAAGCCTCTTGCCAACCCTAAAATGACTCCCTCAATTAAGATATCTTCTTCCCTGCTCCCATATCTGCCCTTCCTCCATCTCAACCATCCCACTNGTTTCTTTATTAACCAATGAAAGTAACACAGACAGATGACCCTCCTATATCAACATATAGCATGAATAATAAATGTATTTCACAATTTACAAAAATTATACTTAATTTTGGCAAATAATCCACACAAAATCTTTCAGAATAAAAATTTAGGCTTTGGTATGCTTTTTACGGGCTCCAAAATGAGGTTCCAGGAAAGTGACATTATAGGACGGTAGAACTAAAGACAACAGGACCAGAATTGCAACTGCTTCTGTCATAATTACTCCAAGACACATAATTTCTAGAAAAAAAACAAACAAACCTCCCCCTCTAAAACAGTGCAACTAGTGTATCTTCCCAGAGTAAATTTTAGAAGCATATAATTCTAAGTCAAATGTGTAATTAATTGTACAGATGAAGAAATAATATTAAGTATTCCTACTTTTTACGTATTTGTGTATGATTATGTTGGTTAGGAAACTGAATTTCAAAGATTTAGTGTTTCCTATTCTGAGTGAGATAACCCAGACCCAAAAATATAAATATGGTATGTACTCACTCATT
>LOEQ01003459.1:142555-157832 GCA_001685075.1 Bramus lutescens
CCCAGTGCCTTTATCAATGGCTTCTCAGTCAGCCCCCATTGTCAGCCACAATCGAGTGGGACTCAATTCTTTTTCTTTATCATTAACATAAGCCACATTCTACATAGCTCCTCAAGTGAAACTAGCTCTGTGACATGCCCTTGTTCTTATTTTCTATTCCTCAGCAGCCCCTGCTTTACCAAGGGAGGAAGCAACACTATATCCCACTTTTCCCTGTATTAATCTTCTCACTAAACTAACCTCTATTAATAATCCTTTACTATATTTGTTAGAAACCCTTAATCATTGAAATTCTATTTAAACTAACACTATTATTATACAAAATCATTGCTTCAATTAAACAGTACAGCTTAAGAAGGAATCATCTTCATAATATTTCACAGGCAAAAATGCCCAGTAGAAAGAGATATTTCCATGAGATAATCACAAAACATTAAAGGCAGTGGAGATTCCCCACACACCTATTCACACCATGCCAGATACCGGGGAAAAACGGCAGTGGCACAGCAATAGCAAGGTACATTCTGGAGTCAAAGCCCTTGGGGCCTCGTCTATCCAAGATTGCTTCTTGGTGGGCTGACCTCCTGAACTTCACTTGTCAGCTGCTGCTCCTCTGACATGGCCACTGGCAGCCCACCTAGTGGTGGCAGGATTGCCACCTGTGGGATTGGGCCCACCCACATTAATTATCAATCAAGAAAATGTTTTACAAATGATGTGGGATGTCTTTGTAAGATGCCAATATATGTTACTTTTATTAGTTGATGAATAAAGCTGCTTTGGCCTATGGCAGGTCAGAATATAGTTAGGTGGGAAAGCCAAACTAAATGCAGGGAGAAAGAAGGAAGGGTTGAGAGAGATACCAGCAGCCAATTGTGGCTCCATTTCCCCCAAATGACTCTATCTTGTAGCAAGTTGACATAAAAACTAGCAAGCACACAGATATTTACAACTGTAATGATCCCTACTATAAACAAATAAACTGTTCATCACACTAGGATATCCCTTATGTTTCTTCATAGAATATTCTCTTTTCCACCTCAAACTCTAGATTAAACTACTGCTTCCAGTAAGGAATATAAGATTCCTTAACATCTAATGAATGCTGCTTGTTTCAGTTTTACATGGCAACCTCCATCTCCAAAGTTCTGATTTTTGTATTAGTCAAGAAAATTCTAGCTACCATAGCAAATAAATTCCAAAATGTGAAATGGATTAAATTCATGAGTTTATTTATTGCTCATGTAACACTAATGAGGGTTTCTAATTGGTCAGCAATCTCCTCTAAACATTAATTTGGAGATCAAAACACCTTTCATGCTGCAATTCTGTTATCATATAAGTCAGCATGCAAGACCATGTTTTATATAGCTACCCTAAGAGAAAAGGAAGATATAAAAGAATGTTAATGATAATGTTAATCAAGGAACTAATACAATATATATTTAAAAATAATGTTCATAGAAGGGTTTTACAGATCACTCTATGTTATGGAATAATCCTTCTGTACACTGTGAAAATGTGTTGTTCTCATTGTTAATAACAAGCTGATTGGCCAATAGCTAGGCAGGATTTTGTGGGCAGAGAGAATGCTGGGAAGAATAAGGGTGGAGTCTTGGGAGTTTCAAGCAGACACAGGGAGGCAAGATGAGCATGCTGTGCTGAATAAAGGTACTACCATGTGGTCGAGCATAGATAAGAAATATGGATTAACTTAAGTTGTAAGAGCTAGTTAGTCACAAATCTAAACTATTGGCCAAGCACTTATAATTAATAATAGGATTCTGTGTGATTATTTGTGAGTGACTGCCAGGACACAGAGAAACTCTACCTACAACTCTAGAAATTGCTCATTCATTTTTTATGTGTTCCATTGGCTCATTCAGTGAAACAGTCACATACCAAAGTTAGACAAGCTAGAAATGTAGCCACCTACAAGCCTAGGCACCTTGTATACATGCTCTCATTTAGCATATAGCCATATGACCAGCAAAGAACAACCTAGAAAAGAAAAGAAGAACGATTCTACCTTCACCATCATTGATAACACATCACAACAAGAAAACAATCAGACATAGATAACAATAACTATCTTCAGTGCAAGTGTGGAGGCACACACTTGTAATCCTAGTGCCCAGAAGACAAAGACAGGGATGTGAGTTAGATTCCAGCTTGAGCCAGACCCTGTCATGAAACAGCAATAATAAAAAGCAAACAAAAAGAAGAAATACTGTCTGTTGAAGAGTTATGTGTCAAATTTTTTATCATGCAATATCACATTTATGTTTCAAACTCTATGACTTTCCTCCTTGCAGATGAAGACTGAAACAGGATGGAATCATAAGGCTGCTATCTACCATGCATATAAAGCTTTCAGCTGGGCAAGAATAGATTTGTGCCTTGGTCTTTACTCCTTCCTCATTCTGTGATGATAGCATCAAGCAAAACAAGTCCATTGCAGAGAGATACAAAACACCAAAAACAGAGGTCACCAGAATATCAAGATTAAGTCATGTTGTTCAAAAACCCTAGAGAGACTAGAGAAAATACTTCCCATGACTTAATCCTCAGAACAGATGGCCAAGCAGACACCCATACCACAGATAAAAGAGAGGGTTTTCATGTGTCAGAAATAAAGTCTTTTTTTAAATGGTATACAAAAATGCAAATTTTAAAAATCATAAAAAATCTATATGGAACAAAAGGAATAGAGGCGTGGGATCAGGGTATGAACATTGTATAAGACCTGAGGAGAAAGACAAGACTGAAGCCAGCGATACTTGAAAAGCTGGGGGGAGCTAAAAGAAGAAAGAGACTCAGAAACTGGGCAGCAAGTGAGAAAACATTTGGCCATCAGTGATACAAATGATAGGGGGAAAAAAGAGATTTTCAAGAAGTTTGGTTCATGTCACCTCCCTATTGTTCAGAGTTTAGTCATGAAAATTCTTCTCTGGATATGTTAAGCAGGAAAGGGTCTCCACATATAATGCAAGTCATATATGACTTCGCAGTCAGTACATTGTTTTTAAATATTCTTGGTATTCACCAAAATAAATAAAGTTAAAATTAAATCATACAGAGCGTACTCTCAAAATAAATGGAGACAAGTAAAATTTAATAGCAGAAAAAAATGATAAATGCTCCGTGAATGGGTGTGTCCTTGCATCTATATGTGTGTGTTGTGCTTTTTCTTTCTCTTTTTCTTTGTTTGTTTTGTCCTATTTCGGTTTGTTTGTTTTTGTTTGATCCTATTTTATTATTGTTTTTAGATGCCTATTTGTTTTCTAACTAAAGACAGAAAGGAAGTGCATTTGGATAGGAGGGGAAGGGGAGGAACTCAGAGGAGTTGTATATTGTAGCACAAATTCTAACTGGCATTAATGAAAACCCAGAGTGAGATATAGGGGTTAACGCTGAATATCAGAGAAGCAATGCAGTTGCTAGAGAGTTCTTTTACTTCTACTGATGCTCTGACCGAAGGGGCGATCCTGTCCTCAGACTGCACTGCTCCTCAGACTGCTTCAGATTGCATCTGTCTCCACCACATCTCAGAGGGCACTGTTTCTGTCTTCTCCTGCCCAGCCATATCACTCCTGTCTCCACCTTCCTGGGGTTAAAGGAGTGGGATCCCAAGAGGTGGGACCACCTTTGTGTGAGCTGTTTCCCTTTTAGACAGATTCAATCTTGTGTAGTCCAAGGTGGCATTGAGCTAACAGAGATCCCTCTGCCTCTGTCTCCTGAGTCCAGAGATTAAAGGTATGTGCCACCACTCCCTGGCCTCTAGTGACCTAGCTCTGCACTCTGATCTCCAGGTAAGCTTTATTTGTTAAAATTCAAACAAAATATCACTACAAATCACATCATAGTATATTGCATGAAAAAATCTATTTACAAAGGAAAATTTTTCTGGAAACTTCAAAAATGTCTTTCTAAGTAACCTATGAGTCAAAAAGGAACTCTTGGTGCACGCCTTTAGTCACAACACTCAGGAAGCAGAGGCAAGTGGATCTCTGAGTTCAAGGCCAGCCTGGTCTATAGAGTGAGCTCCAGAACAACCAGAGCTACACAGAGAAACCCTGTCTCAGAAAACAAACAAACAAACAAACAAACAAACAAAAACCCCAACAACAATCAAGGAAAGCCTCTAAGAAAATAAAAATACATAGAACTAGGGGGCTAGAGAGAGGGCTCAGTGGTTTAAAGCACTCACTGCTCTTCCACAGGACCTGGTTTCAATTCCCAGCACCTATGTGGAGGCAGATCACAGATGCCTATAACTTCAGTTTCAGGGGATCTGACACTCTCCTCTGGCCTCCACAGGTATGGGACATGCATGCACCTGGTGCACAGTCATAATATGCAGACAAAACACTCATATACATAAAATAAGATAATTATAACTACATAGAACTCTATTAAAATAAAATTGACAATATTTTCAAGATAGGTATAGCTAAAATAGAGGGGAGTATGCAGAATTATTTAATTCTTATGTTGAAAAAGAGCAGCTTAGTCAAAAGCTCACTCATAAGTGGATATTAGATGTAAAACAAAGGATAACCAGCCTATAGCCCACAATCCCGGAGAAGCTAGGTAACAAGGAGAACCCTATGAGAGATATATATGGATCCCCCTGGGAAGGGGAAACAGACAAGAGCTCCTGAGAAAATTAGGAAGAGGGAGAAGGGAGGATTGAAGGGAGGGGGAGGGGAGAAGGGGAGGGAGAATGAGAACATGAGGGATGCTCAAGAAGTGGGAAGGACAGTGAGGGAGAAAAAGGAAAGAGATACCTTGATTGAAGGAGCCATTAAAGGGCTAGTGAGAAACAAGGCACTAGGGAAACTCCCAGGAATCCACACGGATGACCCCAGGTAAGACTCTAAGTTAACAGTGGAAAGGACACCTAAACTGGCCTTCCCCTGTAATCAGATTGATGGCTATCTTAATTGTCATCAAAGAACCTTCAACCAGCAACTAATGGAAGTAGATACAGAGATCTACAGTGGAGCACTGGGCTGAGATACTTAAGACCAGTCCAAGAGAGGGAGGAGCGATAACATGAGCAAAAACCATGATGGTGATACAGAAACAGCTGACCTGAGCAAGTGGGAGCTCACTACTCTGGACTGATAGTGGGGGAGCCAAACTAGGCCCACTGAATATGGAGGCTTGGACAGTCTGTGGGGCCACTGGCAGTGGGACCAGGATTTATCCCTAGTGCTTGAACAGATGTCTAGGAGCACATTCTCTTTGAAAGGATACCTTGATCCACCTAGATATAAGGGGGAGAGCCTTGGTCTTGCCTCAAAGTGAAGTGTCAGACTTTTTTTGACTTCCCATGGGAAGCCTTACTCTTTCTGACGAACGAATGGGGGGATGGGGTTAAGGGAAGGATAGAGCAGGAGGAGGGGAGGGAGTGGGGACAGGGATGACTCCTACAATCTTCCACATCCCCTTCTACGATGGTTTCTGAGCCATGTGGAAAGGGACTGTGATATAGATGTCCCTTTTGTGGCTGAACACTTCACTGACATCTACTTCCTGAACTTTCACCAGTTTGAGTGTCTGTGTTCACTATTATTCACTATACAAAACATTTTTCTAATGAGGTCTGAGAGATGTAATAATAATCTGTGAATAAATACATGCAAATTCAGAGGGCAGTTTGACACAATGTCCTTTTAGTTGACTAATAAATAGTATTTGGTTCACCTTTGGAACCTGTGAGCTCTCCAACCTTGAGGTTTGGGCCAGACTTACAGTACCAGAAAACCAGAAATGTACTTCTACTGTCGAGCATCTCTGAAATCCAATCACGTTATTCCCATAATATTAATGTTACTTTTGAACTAATGGGCATATCTTGCCAAGCTGGTCATTATTGCATTTCACAAAGTTCACAGCTAGGTAAGACCATTGTTGGCTTTTTTTCACTTGTCAGTATGCATAGTACCTTCCAGGAGTATGAAAGGTACCCAGCAGGGAAGAAGCTTTTTGATCAGAACCAGTTTAATTTCTTTATTCCTGTGACAAATGTGCATGGTATCTTTTGCAATAGGGTCATATAATAAAGCTCTGATAAACAACAATGAGAAAAAGAAAAGTTTCACAATCAACTTAAAACAAAATGGGTACAGGAAATCAAAAGGCTGTTTTTTAAAAAAAAATTAATAAAAATAATAAACCTCTAGACTACTGAGAGTGAAACAGATAGGGGAGGCATAGGTATAGAGAAATATAAAAAGGAAAAGGAGAAGGTATGAAAGAAAGAAGGAGAAGGAGGAAGAAGAAACTAGAATCCCCAATGTCAATGTGATTGTTAACTTCAATTGTGAACTTGATGAGATATACAATTACTTGAGAGAAGGGCTTCAAGTCCTTCTCACTGTGCGTAGAACTATTTCCTGGACTGGGATTCTGATTTGTGCAAAAAGGAGAACCGGAACTGAGCAGATATTCATTGTTCTCTGCTTCTGCTTCCTTGACTTCCATACCTTCATGAACTGGACCTTGAAACTGTGCACCATAGCAAACCCTTCCTTCCTTAAGTTGCTTTTGTTAGGATATGTTATCACAGCAACTACGAAAGTAACTAAGATAGCCAAGAATAAAACAAGGAATATCAACTATAGAGAGAATTCTGGGAGAGGCAGGGAGGGGAGCAGAGAAAAATGTAGAGCTCAATAAAAATCAATAAAAAAAGAAAGAGAACCCTATGAACAAGTTAATGCTCATAAATTCAATACATATTTGTTTAGAATGAAGACACGGCTTCCGCAAAGTTGTATGGATAAAACTGACAAGCGTAAATCCTATCCCTCGGTCAGCAGAATTGCTCAATGAGTAGCGAAGCATTTGGGCATGGACGCAACCGCCTGAGTTATCCCCAGATCCTGTGAAGGGGCACGAGACAACTGACGCTAGTGTGCTTGTACATGTCTGTGATCTGAGTAAAAGCAGGAGTACTGAAAGTTAGAGGTCAGTGAGTTCCAAATCATCCAGAGTTACATACTAGGACTATTAAAAAAATTGCTTTGTTTTTGCGTTGTAAAAAACTTTACTTAAAGCAGATAAAAATAGTGGTAGACCCAGAGAAAATACTTGAAAATAGTATATCTAACAAAATGTTTAGCTTAGAACATAAAGCACTTTTAAGCCTTAAAAACTGAAATAGTAAAATCCATTTTAAAATGAGTAAGGGTCTAGAGAGATGGCTCAGCAGGTAAAGATGCTTGCCACCAGGTTATAGACCTGAATTTGATCCCCAGGACCCACATGATAAAAGGAGAAACCAGACTCCCACAGGTTGTCCTCTGACTTAAGTACACCATGCCCCCATGGCTTATGTATGTAGAGATATTCATTATCATTAGCCATTTAAAAATATCAATTAAAGCTACAATGACATAGTACCACACTATCAAAGCTATTAAGATGACTGACCTAAAAAATAGGAAAAATAATATTCTGGCAAAGATGCCATGAAACTAATTTGTACAGAACTAAGAACATGCTTGCACAGATTTGCTTTCATTGTCACCTTGACACAACCGACAAACACCTGAGAAGAAGAAATCTCAGTTGAAGAACTGCACAGATCAGATTGACCTATGACTAATGAGGAATCGTCTTGACTGTCAGTTGATTTGGGGGTGGACACTGTGGGCTATGCCATTGCTGAGCAGGTGGCTACAAGTTGTATAAGGAAGCAGGCTGAAGATGAGCCAGTGAGTGAGCCAGTAAGCAATGTTCCTCTGTTGTTTCTGCTTCAAACATTTCCTTAGCTCCTGCTCTTCCTTCAACGATGGATTGTGACCTGGAAGTATAAGCTGAAATAAACCTTTTTCTTCCCTAAGTTGCTTTGGGTCATGGTTTTATCACAACAGAATGAAAACTAGGGCACAATGTAGCCCAGAAATTTCATTCCTGGGAAATTGATTTTTTTATATGTGTGTATGTTTGTGTCATAGGTAGATGGCATTTGGCAGTCAGAGGTAGATATTAGATAGCTTCCTTGGTAGCTCTCCATCTGTTAATTTTGCTTTGTTTTTTGCTTGTTTATTTTATTTTATTTTTTAACATAATTCTTTGATTCTTTGGGAATTCCACATCATGCACCCTAATCCTACTCACCTCCCAGTCCCTCATCACTCTTGCAGGATCCCCCCAAAATTAATTAAAAACAAAATAAAACAAATAAACAAATAAAAATCCCACCACACTCCTCCATCTTTCCAGCACCTCTTTTTTCATCCTAGTGGCTTTGGGAGCTACAGTGTGTCAAGCGGTACACCCTTTTGTCCAATCATTCACACCTGGAAATGTTCATTGCACTGAGTCATTGGTCTGGTTCAAGGCCTCTGTCACATCATCATCGTAGGACCTTCATCCAAACTCTTCTTAGATGTTCTGTTGTTGCCTGAGTCCTGGAGATCTTGCAGTTATTGTTCAGTAGAACCAGTTCCTTTGAACACTCCAGTAGGTCATAGATGGGCACTCATTAGGGTGGGTCAACCCAAGGCCTAGGATGTGGGTCTAGGTGGTAGCTGAACTGGTCAGTATGGGCCACTGGGACCACCCCCTCAGGCAAGGGGCAGAGCCAGCTCTCCTAGGCCCATCCCCTTCATGGGCAAGCTCTCCTAGGCCTGTGGGGAGCAATGGAGCCGTAGCTCCTGAGTGCAGGGGCAGGACCAGCTCTCCTGCTGCAGTGTCAGGGCCAGCTATTCCAGGGACAGTGAGAGCAGGACTGGCTCAGCATGGCCCTTGGATTTCAACACACACAGTTCCTATGCCCCCCTGTAGTAACATGAGCCATGGACATCATCCCAATCTCTGTCTGCTATTGAACCACAGACATAAACATTACTCATGGTAGCAGCTCAGGCCTGCCTTCGTGTGGCTATGCAGGTCACTCATATTGGCAAGGATCCTGTAGCAGCAAGGCCCTCAGACACCATCATGGCCCCAGATGGCAGCACAGACCCCTAGCATCGGCATTGCCTTGGATGGTACCAAAAGCCAAGGACGTCAACACAGACCCTGAGTTAGGGCCACGGACCTAGACATGGCTCTTGGCAGCAGCCCTGACCCAGACAACACTTGCTTTGTTTTTGGAAACAGCATATCTAAATGAACCTGGAGCTCACCAACTGAGCTAGGCCAGTGAGCTCCAGGAACCCTCCTGTCTCAAACTCCCCAACACTGGATCTACAGACACATGTTACTATGCCCCCCAAATTTTTATGTGGTTGATGGGGACCTGAACTCAGGTACTCATGCTTGCTTGAAAAGTACTTACCCAAATGAGCCATCTCCCCAGTCCTAAGATTTTTACATTGTAATGCAGCATTCCTATAATAAAAGAACTAACATGCACTTTACTAATTTTAAAATTTTACATATGCTTATACCCATATAACCACCAGTTAGGATATTGGAAGAACCTCATAGCATCCCTTAGTGTTTCTTCTCTATCAGGACATATAGAAGTCACTGCTATTCTATTTCTATCACCATAGATAAGCTTTGGAAAATATAAAGAAGTTCACAGAATGTATGTGATGGTAGAGGTTTTTTCCCTACACAGTATTCCACCACATAAATAAAGCACAATCAATTTCATTATTAATAATCTTTTCATGCTCAGGGAGTGCAAAGATGGTACAAGGCCTCACATTGCAAGCAGTTGAGAGCACTTTGGCATCTTTGTACCTTCTGGGCTCTCTTCCTCTTACTAAGCCACTAGGATTCAATTATTAGGTCTTCTTAATTTTTTTAAACTATTCTTAATAACCACTCAATGACCCCACTACCATAAGACTGACTTGTCGACAAGTCTGTGGGGCATGGTCTTGATTAATGATCACTGTGGGCTATGGCACTTCTGGGCAGATTATCTTATGTTATATAAGAAAACAGACTGAGTAAGCCATAGGGAATAAGCTAGTCAGCTGAATTCCCTCTTGACTTCTACCTCAGTTTCTGCCCTCTCCTCTCTCCTCTCTCTCGTTCTCCCTCTCTCCCTCTCTCTCTCTCTTGCTCTCTCTTTCTCCCTCTCTCTCCCTCTCTCTCCTGCTTTATCTTCCTTTCTCTCTCTCTCATACACACATGTAGCTCCATGCTAGGAATTACAGGAAACATATTATTGTTACATGATATTTTGTTTGAGTTCTGACAAGTAAAGCTTGCCTGGAGATTAGAGGGTGGAGCTAACCACTAGTTAACCATAGAAGGGTGGTGGTGGCTCCTGCCTTTAATCCAAGCACTCAGGAGGTGGAGACAGGAAGCAATAAGGTAGGGTGGAGACAGGATCTTGGCCCTTTGGGGCAGAGGAAGGAAACATGTAGGAAGCAACTGGTGGCTGCACCAAGTTCTCTGATCTTCCGTCTTTTTACCCTGATATCTGACTCCAGGTTTTTATTGATTAAGATTAATTAGATTAACGCTTCACATATAAAGATTGAGAAACAGGCCCAGCTGGAAAGAAGTTTACAATATATTGGGAAAGAAAGACATAATGCAGAAGACATGATATAATGAAACATGTCATATTGACTAATATAAGTGAAGTGTGGAATCAAGAGTTTTAAAGCTTGACATACAGCACTGATAAGTGTTAAATTGAGCTGAACCAAGAGGAGAAGTTTCTAGAACACTTCCTTGAGATACTTTTCTTCCTCTTTTCAGCATGGGGGTTTCTTGGCAGCTTTCTTGAACATAGAAGGCATTTAACAGATACCTACAGGTTTGACTGAGACTTGCAGTGAAGAAACAAACAGATGCATAGTTCCCATTCAATGAGCACCTTTTAACCTTAAGACATACATATTAAACCACATTTAACTCCTGCAACAACTCTGAGGAGGAACTATTGGGGCCCTGAGACTCAAAAAAAGTGGTAAAGGAGACTGCCCACAGTCATATGACTGGCAGCTGGTGAAACCATGTGTTAGCCACAGACTAGTGCATGCAGACTACTGCAAGATACCACCTTTGCTCTTTGCTTTCACAAAGGGCCATGGAAGAGGCATGGATACTCATGACGTAAGGTGATAGACAGCTAGTGCAAGACCCAAAAGGAGTAGGGGTCTCGAAGACTTTTTCCTGAACTCCCTGGAAGCTTCATGACACTCATCAAGAGTCAATATAAATCTGCCTGGTTTGCTTCAAAAGTCAAAGGGGCAATAATAAGGAGGCAAATCTAAGGAGATGGAGTGATATATCCAGGTTTTTGGTCAGCCCCAAGGTATAATACAGAATTTATCATATGCCCAGTGTGGCTTAATATTCATTTATTTCAGAAAATTCTCATCTGTCTATTTCCACAGTACCCCCAGAAATGCTCTCAACAAGCCTAACTTTGAGCCCTGGCAGAGATGAGGATACATGTTTATGTAAACTAGTGGTATTAGCATGGCCCCTTGTCCTTCTTCTGTTTCACTGACCTTTCAACTTAGAGAGTTCTAATCTCCATTATTCTAAGGAGTCTACAGACTGGGAAGTCCGCTAGTGTGACTGAGAAGTCAAAGGGAATTTTTGATATTACACTATGTGTAGAAAGCCATTACTTTCTCTGGGTTGAGGAGAAGGGTTGTCATGATGGACACTGGTAATCATAGTCTTTTGAAGAATCCTCTCATCTTTGTATTACAAGAGGACTGTCCACTGACTCTATCTCTCCTGCAATCTATGGTCATTACTTCAGCGGTCAGAATCTCAGCGAGCTATTCTAGCATCTCTCCCACCTTAGGCCCCTGGATGAAAGACTTGTTCTCTTTATCCCTTTTCCACTGCTCAGGAAGGAAAAACCCAGAGCAAGAATGTCCCAGCAATCTCAGAACTGCCTAACTTGAGAAACACTTCTCTAACCAAAACCTTTGTAAAGACTCTGGGACCCTGTGCAGAACACAAAAAAGACACATACCTGAAAGCTCCTGGATGCAGGAAGGAACAAATCATGGGAATTAGTATAATAAAAATGAGGGGCATGAAAGAGATGGCTTATTGCAGAATATTTGTTTACACTGTGTGAAGATGAGTCACTGTGATTAGTTTAATAAAAAGCTGAAGGGCAATAGCTAGGCAGGAGAGAATAGGTGGGACTTCCAAGAAGAGAAAGGAACTCGGGATGAATCTAGGCACACAAGAGACACCAGTGAGTCACTAAAGGAGTTGGACATATGTCCTCTGTAGAAGAGAGGTAACTGAGCCATGTGACAGAACAGAGATTTAAAAATATGGGTTAATTTAAGTTATAAGAGCTAATTGAGAAAAGGCCTAAGCTAAGGCCAAGCTTTCATAATTAATAATAAGTGTCTGTGTTGTTACTTGTGAGCTGGTAGAACAAAGGAAAGTCAGACCATGAATGGTGTCCAACATGGTGCATGTAAATCCACATAGGACCTGAGAAAGCTGTGGGGGGGAGTTCTGAACACAGAGTATATAGCTTCCTGGTGCCATGGTCTCTTAAACAGGCTCCATGATGGCCACATACAGAGGTGCAGTGGGACAATGGTCTGTACCATGTCACTTGTATTCTAAATAAATGCTGGTTGGCCAGTAGCCAGGCAGGAAGTAGAGGCAGGACAAGGAGAACAGGAGAATTCTGGGAAGACAAAAAAGCTCAGTCTGCAGTCATCACCCAGACACAGAGCAAGCAAGATGTGACTGTCTTGCCGAAAAAGGTACCAAGCCACGTGGTTAACATAGACAAGCATAATGGGCTAATATAAGATGTAAGAAAGAATTAATAAGAAGCCTGAGCTAATAGGTAATTCCGTTTATAATTAATGTAGACCTCTGTGTGATTCTTTGGGACTTAACAGCTGCAGCACTGGGCAGGACAGAAATCTCTGTCAACACAAAGGCACAGCTACTTGCCGGAACCAAAAGGGGCAGAACCAGATGCTTGTGCCTTATGCTAAGTGGGGCCATGTGGTAGGTAACCTAGCTGCCACCTAGCAGTTTAAAGTTTGGCTCACAAAGTCAGAAAAGGCTGCAGACATGCAGAAATTTAGGTTCAGACCTAGAAAATCTCCAAACAGGTGCAATATGTTTGAAAATATGCTTAGGTACTGAAGAAATAAAAGAAAATGAGTATAGATGATCCTAGAAAAAATAGGTTAAAATAATAAAGCGAAGTCTTTAAAGAAAGATCAAAGTAATATAAAAAGAATAAGCCACAGAAGGATGTAAAATCCACAGGGCATCTGGATCATGTATGATGCTTTGTTGACTTTAACTTTTTTGAGTGCTGATGAGCAAAGGGAAAATGCTGCTGAGAGACATTGAATTATAGAAAAAAACTGCTAAATTAAACCAACCTATACATTTTACCTGCTCAAACATAGAGCAGAGACATTGTTAGCTTATTTGTGTATACCATACATTCATACAGATATGCAATAGGTATGTTACCTTTAAAAGAAAAAAAAGTACCAGACACCAGTAAACACAGGTGGTTCAGATTAGCCAGCCTCACAGAATGTCTCTGTTGCTGTTTCCACAAAAATCTGCATCCAGACAACTTCAAAGCTGCTAGTTGAGATAAGCCAGCCTTGCAGGCTACTCCAGCCAGGACTACATATAAGCCCTGCACTTTCCTATTACACAGAGACTGGACAATAAATGATAGAGATACTTCTCCCAGGACTTGATCATTATCTCAATTTTCCTAGGGTCCCCTAAAGATGCCATTGCCCCCCAGACAACAGGAGGTAATTTTAAGAACATGATGCCCACATTTCCAAGAGATGAGGTGAATGGTTTTTAGTCATATGGTGGTGGGTTATGTATGTTTGTCATTGTTTAGAGTGGTTGGTTTCCAGTTATTACTTAGGAAACTAAATAAGGGAGAATGGATTCAAGGATCTCTTTATGAAAAAAGAAAAGAGAGACACAGGCATGATAAGATAAAAGGGTAGATTATTGAATCTACTTTTGAACAAAAAGGCTGGGGAGCCCACAGAGACTGCTGACCTGAGCTCATGGGAACTCATGGACTCTGGACCAACAGTTAGGGAGTCTCCATCAGACTTGCCTAGGCCGTCTTCATGTGGTGTGACAGTTTTTTAGCTTGGTCTCTTCGTAGGACTCCTAGCAGTGAGATTAGGACCTGTCCCTGGAGTTTAGCTGTCTTTGGAGAATCTGTTCTGTGTGCTGGATTACCTCACCTTGTCATAGGAGGAGGAGTTCAGTCCTGCCTCAACCTGATGTGCCATGCTTGGCTCAAGCCCGTGGGAAGTCTGTCCATTTCTCAGTGGAGACAGAGAATTGGAAAGGAGGGGTGTAGATATGAAAGGGGGTAGGAGTAGGGACTAGGAGGAAAGGAGGGAGTGGAAACTGCAGTCAGTATGCAAAATAAAATTTTAAATGTTATTTAAATAAAAGAAAATTAAAATGTGACAATAATTATGTTTTCCAAAATGAACATAATGGTATTGTTCTCCATTTTTGCAAACTACCTACTTCCTGGCATAGTAGAAATCACCTGACTTCTCGCTGTTCTTCTTCAGATCTGGTCGAAGTTTATGAAGAAAAGCCAACTTTATACAGATAAATAATTGGAATAGTAAGATAATTGGGACCCCTTGCATTGATTTTTGAGAGCCCACAGAGCTCTTTTGTTGAGAACTGTAGTTTAGTAATAGTTATACCTGATTCCAACGTCAAATAGTACAAAATAATGAATAAGTTTTTATCTCTCTCTTTCCCAGGTTCCACAAGTGTTAGCACTCTATTGGGTTTTCTTCCAGAGATACCAGAGACATCTCAAAGTGGAACCACTGAATAATCACAGTACACTTGCTCACTTTTCTGATTTTCTATCTTCTTTTAAGTCTGAATATAAGGTTGTATAGGGTTGCAAGTAAAACTAGTCAACACTTACACACCCCTAGCAAAATCCTTTCTTATTAACCTGTGATTTGTAAGATAAATTCCTAAAAATGAAATTTTTGGAACAAAATATATACCCACAGCATCATAGATATAACCAAACAATCCCTGTGGCAGGAAACTTGATTTCCACTTTCGCCAGCAAAAGGAAGACATGACATTTCCTGCACACATGTGCATACTACACACACACACACACACACACACACACACACCACTCCAAAGTCAGAACTGACTCCAGAACTCCAGTGACCCTCAGTAAGCCTCAGAATCAAAATAGGACCTAAGATGTAGCTTTCTATCTATACAGCTTAGTGGATCTGTTCTTAGGTCCCACACCCAATAATAAATTATTAATAAAAATCCATATCTGGCTATACCT
>LOEQ01003460.1:8229-36115 GCA_001685075.1 Bramus lutescens
AAGGGAGAGGGTGGGCTGCAGAAAGGGAGAGGGTGGGCTGCAGAAAGGGAATAGAAGCTGCCTTCCAAAAGTGGTTGTTTTCCAAGCCCCAAACACACAAATTAGAAAAAGCATGAATTAAAATTCTTTGACACGTGATGCATTGATTCTTGTGGCAATTATCTTTACTATAAATTTGGTCACTGGTGAGTAAGTACCGAGACAAAACAGAACAAATTTCACAGCCCTGGGCATTGCTCTTCTCCCTTGAGTCTTACAGACCATAAACAGTCCCTTTGTGACTTGGTATAAGTCTTGCAGAATCATGAATATTTGAGTGAATTTTCTGTATTATTAATAATAAAAACATAAGCTATTTTTCCATGACATAACAGGCAGCCTCTGAGAGTTCACTGGGGTCACAATCAGACACTGCTTTTGTTTATACACACATTCATTTGAAGTTATTTTCTGTTCATGAAATAATTTGCTAAAGTTATTGTAAAGGTCTCTGTGGTTTTATAAATTGCCCTAAGAAATGGTTCCTCATGGATATGTTGGTATTCTTGGCAAATTTACATGATAAATGATGATTAGAGGTTATTAAAAACTTAACTGATAAATATTAACTACCCATTGTGCTAATTGTTGGCTCTTATTCTGAGTCATCTTTGTAATGGCAGATGCTGTGACTGGTCTGAAATAAAACAACAGTGTTCACAAAAGGCCTACCTCTTAAAGGAAGCCTTCCTGACCTCACCTCTATGTTCCCAGTCGTAGAAGAGAGGTTAACAGAAAACCAGCAATCAGCATTAGGTGGACAAGGCACTATTTTGTCTCGGCTTTGTTGGTGTTATTCATTTTCCTTTTTATTTTTCCTGTGCTTTAGGGTCACTATTCCGAAACTAAACCGAAGTGGGAATGTTAGCATAAAATCAAAGGGAAGGAACCTGCTGCTGAGAATTTTCTCAGAGAATCTAAAGCTACCTCACTTTTCAAATGTCAAGTGGCAACACCCAGAGTGATGTCTCTGTTCTTTTGCGGGGTAAGGGGTGTCTCCTAGGGTTCACAGTGCAACCAGGGGCTGGGGCTAATTTCTCTCAGCATGCTGAGGGCTTACTGCTCCTGCCAGTTTGCAGTCAGCAAGCTAAGACAGGCCAGAATCAGGACAACTAGGATGGGAAAGCAGTGGGGAGGAACAAAGGGAGGGAGATGCAGGGGGGAAGGGGGAACAGAGGAAAGGAGATAGAAAGATGGAGGGGAAGGAAAAGAGGAGAGAAGCAGAGACGTAAGGGAAGGGATAGTGTGGGTAGTTTGAATGCAATTGGCCCCTAGAAGCTCTTAGGGAGTGGTGCTATTAGGAGGTGTGCTATGTTGGAGTGGGTGTGGCCTTGTTGGAGGAAGTGCATCACTGTGGGGACGGACTTTGATGTTTCCTCTGCTCAGAATACCACCTAGTGTCTCAATTGATTTCCTATTGCCTGCAACATGTAGGACTCTGAGCACCATATAAACCTGCATGCAGCCGTGCTCCCCGCCATGATGATAACCGACTGAACCTCTGAAACTGTAAGGGAGCCACCTCAATTAAATGTTTTCCCTAAAAGAGTTGCCATGGCCACGGTGGCTCTTCACAGAAATGAAAATTCTAAGACAGAAGGGAGAGAAATGAGCAGCCACCTGGCACACGGATAGGGATAACCTGATGCAAAAGGATGGGAGTCAGGTAGTGAAAGAGAGGTTTCCAGAACAGTCGCTTCCTGGGGATTGATTTCAATGGGCGGGAGCTAGAGCGCTTTTGGAAACCAAAAGAGACCGGGGACAATCAAACTGTTCTGCTGGAGGCTGGGAAGACGGCTAGGTGAGAAAAGTGCTGTGGAAGCTGAGGACCTGTGCTCAGGGCCTGGGCGTCTCAAAGGCTGACTGACAAACTCCAAACTCCACAAGAAACTTCATCCCAAAAAATTAGGCAGAGGGGTCAAAAAGATGGCTCAGCAGTTAAGAGATCTAGTTACTCTTGCAGAGGGCCTGGGTTTAGACCCCAGCACTTACGTGGCAGCTGATAATCATCCACAACTCTAGTCCCAAGGGATCCAATGCCCTCCTGTGGCCTGAGTGGACGCTATACACACCACGTGGTGCACAAACATACATGAGGGGGGAAAAATGAAGGGAAGCGCAATAAAAAAATGACACCGGAAGTCCACCTCTGGCATTCAGGGGTTCATTTACAGTATGCATATACACCACACACACACACACACACACACACACACACTGCTTCTACTAAATGAGACTTGTTCGAATTTGTTTTACTCGTGCGCATTTCAGACCTACAACTCACACACACTTGGGTTAACTTACTCCTCAGACCTGTACTGATGACCACACCCTCAACCTTCATCTTGACTAAGACTGGACCTGAGACGGGGCATCAACATTTGGTAAGAACGAGAATGACAGATCTGAGCTGCTTCTACTTTGGAAGTTGAATAAAGTGCTGGTCCTTTGTAAGAATATTCTCTGTGCTTCCTTATACCTTAGCAACCTTTTCATTGTCTGTAACTTAATTAAATTATAATTACATCACTCAAACCCAGCATTGCCTACATTCATATGCTTCTGAACAACAGGGTTCATCCCTGGAGGAGACTAATTCTCCCTCTCTCCGCCATCATTAATTGCCCATAGCTCTTCATCTAGGCGTGGGGCCAGTGAGAATCCCCTCCCCATTTAGGTTGGGATGTTCTGCTGGTTAGTTTCAGGTCAACTTAACACAAGCTAGAGTTATCTGAAAGGAGGGAACCTCCATTGAGAAAATGATTGCATGAAATCCACAAAGCACTTCGTAAATTAGTGACTGATGGGACAATGTAACTATGTCTATAACAATTCTGTATGTGTGTTTCAAGCATCTTTAGTGTTACTTATCCCTCCCTCCTTCCATCCTTTTTCTGCAGTTCCTCCACCCCCCAGTTAAGTCTCCCATAGATGGTCTATGAAAGAGAAAACACCAGTAACTTTTTTTTAAAAGAAAACATCTGTTTGAACTCTAGAGCCAAGACCAGCCATACTGGTATAATCTGGCCAATTTCTGGTGCCTAGGTTTTACCACTGGGTGAGGTCATTCATGGTTTCCTGAAAACTCTTTGTGTGCAAAATTCTCTCAGAATTGAAAATTAGACGTTTATTCCCATCGTCATGTTCAGGCTTTGGTGGTGCCGCTCTTTGCAGAAAGTCTGCTCTAGTTGCCTACTTTCCCTGAAAGTCAGAGCTCATATTTCAGGCCTAGATGACACCCTAAGTCCAGATTCGCAGCAAATGCGTCAGTGATGAGTATTGTCACCATTTCAGCACTAGATAACAACCCAAGGCCTAACGGGCAACTTGTTCAGCACGAACTAGAAGAATACCTCAACAGGGCAGTGCACCTTTGGGCTGAACAGTTTTTGTCAATCTAGGACAAACTAGAGTCACCTGGGAAGGAGGAACACTCAACTGAGGTACTGCATCCATCAGATTCCCCTGTGGTCATGTCTGGAGAGTGATTTTTTTTAAGTGAAGTTTTATATGGGAGGGCCCAGCCCACTGTAAATAGCATCACCACTGATTAGGCAGTCCTATGGTATAAAAAAGAAGGCTAAGCAAGTCATGGAAAGCAATCCAGGAAGCAGTGTTCTTTTAGGGCATCTGCTTCCGTTCCTGCTTCCAGATTCCTGCCTTAGCTCCCCTCCGTAATGGAATATTACCTGTAAGTGTAAAATAATAAAAAAAAAATTCCTGTCCTCCCTAAATTGTTGTTGACCATGGCATTTACCACAACAACACAAAGTAAATTAAAATGTCCCCAAGACTCTGCCTATGGATGTGATACCCCTGAAGTCTCATCCTCAGTCACTGACCTGCATGGTCTAGGCTCTAGAAGAAGTCACTCTGACAAGGCCGGTCCCAGGTTCTATGCTATGACTATGGGCACCTGCACTCCACAACCCACCAATAGCAACACAGGATAAAACAAACTAGACAGAACCAACACTATGGGCTGCCTTCTGCTGAGACAGAATCACAGCTCAACACTGCTATGAGCAGCCACAAGTCATTTGGGCACAAATAAAATTCAGATGGAGGAGACCCACATGTCTCTACCAAGCACCAGGGCTGCGCCAGTGGCTCTTTCCACAACAGGCCTGAAGATAGGGTCCTAAGGTTATATCCCATGTGAGGTTTCACCCGTCCATCACTAAGTCTGAAAACAGTCCTTAGCTGTCCTGTCCTCTTCAACCCACGATGAAAAGTCATTCTCCATACCGTGCTACTTCAAGTTGGGAGAACGCTAGCCGAGTAATGTGTTAGTCCCTGAGGTTGATTCTGAACTGGGCCACACCTGAATCTCTTAGCCACAAGGTCCTGCATACTCTCAAGGGAGCACCCAGCTCCTTGCACCAACTGATAGAAATGCAGGCCAAACTATGAGTCAGTCCCACTAGGTGGAGGTCTCCATCTTATGCTGGAAGCCCTTCTAGAGGCTCCACCCATAAGCAGTGGCCTGTAGATAGCTGTAAGGATAGGGAATGCGTGGTGGAGTGTACATTTGGCCACCAAGGCTGGGGCTAAGCTGACTCACACCTGAGGCTGCTGATGGTCTAGGCTCACTTCAAGCATGGCAACGATTCAGGCGAAAGCCTGAGTGTTTCCCACCAGTGTGTAGGTCACCACCAGATGCCAGGTAGTAGATGCCAGGCAGCAGATGCCAGGCAGCAGATGCCAGGCAGGTCTGGAAGTCCCACGCATGAACTTTGTCCTAGGTGTAGAGACTTTCCATTTCTCTCTGGCCCACCCTCTCATCATCAAGGACCTATCCGAGCCCCTCATCACAGTCCTAGGCGCTTTTCCATTTCCTGCTCCTCGTCAGTTAGTTTTGTCCCTCTAGCTGCTGTAGAACCAGAATAAGCTGGAGTAGGAGTGGAGGAAGCAGTCAGACACTGGTTAGTAAGTTCTGGTGACTTCTGTGGCTGCTTACCTGATGTTACGAACTGTTGTTGGGCTCTTTGCTGGCACAGAGACTCACTATGGAGACCTGGTATCTTATTACAAGAAAAGGCCTGAACTGAATTCCTTTTCTTTCCCCAACCAGTAGTGTCTTTATCAACTCTTTGGAGATGAGGAAGGGCTGACAGGAAATCTTCCTTCCTGTGCTCTTTAATGCGTCTTTCCCTTTTATTGTGCTCAAATCTGACACAGGCTCTCCCTTGGTTTCTTCAGCTTTTGTGAAAGCAGTTTGAAGAGCTGCTCAAGCTGGTGGCTTTGTGAGAAGAAAGTTATTAAAGGATATTACTCATTGGCTATTTTTCTCTTCTTTGGTTGGATGAATCAGGAGAGGAGTGTATACCCTGGGAAGAAATGTTGGAGACCATCATAGAATTCTGCCTACTACAGCCCTAAAGCAAGAAACCAAGCTTGGCTTCTTGGAAACATTGTCAGGGTCACAGAGGAAATGTCCAGGTGATGTGCCCAAAAATATGAAACTGCAGAAATCAGTACCATTTATCAATCCATTCCCATTGCTATAGTGAACTGCCTAGGTCCAGAGACTTTTCAAAGAAATGGTTTACAGATCGTGCTGTTCTGTAGAGTGAAAGTCTAATCTTGGATGATTTCATCTTGTTCAGCTTCTGATAAACACCACCCAAGCTGAGCCACGCATGACACATGGAGAGCATCATGGTAGGAGATTGTGTGTGAGGGAGACATTAATGTGGTGAAACAAGAAGCTGAGCTCCTCAGGGGTCAGGATTGCTGCTTGAAGTAGGGCCTAGTGCTTCCTATGCCATTCCGCTGTCTAAAACAAGCTGCACGGCCAAGCTGACGTAAATGGTGTCCATGTCTGCAACCATCTCCCAGGATAGAGCCAGCCAAGCTGATTCTCAGACCACACTTTTAAAGAGTTTTTATTATAGGTATAGACAATGAAAATCTCCCTGGGGTAGGCATACCTTGCATTCCCTGTGGAAAGGCCTACTCTGTAGGAGGGAGCTCATGTCTGCTACTGTAAACCTAGCCAACTCGTGGCTGCAGAGGTCAGAGAACCCTGAAGACAACCTACCATTGCCATGTTCCAAAATCAATATGGTTTCTAACTGTGTTTTAAATACTTACCCTTATCCCCACAGATGAGTGTAGCTGTCAGTCTTCACCAAAGAAACCTCTTTGTGCAGCAAAGACCATTACAAAGATCCACAACTGGTTAAGAGGCTGATAGGAAGTGACAATGTGGGGGCAGCCATAGCCTTTACAGTACAACCCAAACAGCTAAGGATCATGGGACATTGGCAGAAGAGAGGGCAGAACGGCTGAAGAGATAGAACCAAGATGTCTGCCACCAAAACATTGTCTCAATACTTGACAAGGTGCTGTACCCATGAAATCTCAACAGCGTGGTTGCCTAAACAAAACCTGTATAAGGACCACATGTGAATGGTGGAAACTGCACAAGGCCCCACCTCTAGATGAAGAGCTATAGGTAAAGCATTGACTGATGGGAAAGGGAGGCTCAGTTTTCTCATGCACACATGCTCAAGGGAGCAGTCCTAAACACATGTGCATACAAACAACACTAAATGGACTCAACTGACTCTGTGTGCGTGTGTGCACTCCCGTTCGTGTGTGTGTGTGTGTGTGTTAATAATAATTATAGAAGAGTTCATGAATTCAAGTGGGGAAGAAACACAGTTGGAACTGGAAGGGAAGGAGAGGGAGGTGGAAAGTATGTAAATCTAGTACTCATACATGAGATTTGCAAAAAAATGAAAAATATTAAATTTGTTTTAACCTTCTGCCTAAAACTTCTTATTACCAGATAAGAACACACACACCACACACTCTTCTCTCAGAAGGAAACAGGATCATCTGGTTGTCTTCTGTCTGCTACCCTGGCTGAGTTTCATACATTGTGAATCCCCAGCGGCCGCAGGCCTTGCTTGCTCAAGTGTCAGCTATCTGGCAGGGTGTGCGCGTCTCCTTGTGCCCCTGCCAATGTGTCACAGCAGGTAGGGTGAGATGGTTTGATGGGAATAACAACTTGACTCTCAGCTATCTCTGATCTAACTACAAAGCAGTGAGAGGTTTTGGAATCTCAGCAATGGAGTATGGACTCTTATTGAGAAAAAAGAGGCTGGTGAGATGGTTCAATGGGTGAAGGGCTAGCTACTGTAAACCTGAGTCTGATTTCCAGACCTCACAGGGTGAAAATAAAGTCCAAACTTTCCAGCATGGTGTTCTCTGTCCTCTGCATGGAAGCCATGGAATGCACACACACACATACACACACACACACACACACACACACACACACATTCAAAATAAACAAATGTCAAAGGGAGGATAAAAAGAAAAGGCACAAATGAACGGCTGAGGATTTTTTTCTCTCCTTATCTCTTGCACTTACTTCCTTTATTTTTGTGTACTGGAACAGAGATCATTTGCTCTAACTAAAAAATTAAAATTAAAGTAATAGACTTAGTTTACTATAATTACAAACCAGCTAGTTACTTATAAACATCAGTCTCCTAGCTAAAACCCAAAAGCATGACAAATATTTTTAAGAGTATTCCCTAGAACAACTTCACATTAATGAAGTCATATCAAATATTTTGAGAGTAAAGCTCGCTCAAGTGAGTTCAATGTCTTCAAGAAATACCTTTTACACCTATGATGTAAAGTTGTCATAAGGGAACTACCTTCAAAGTCAGCAATCCAGACCACAGCTGCCTGGACTCTACCTACCACTGTCCCTATCATTACATATATATTATTTATTATAAATAATAAAATTTTAGATATATCCAAAAGGAAGTAAACATAAAGACACACTCATAGACACATACAAGCGTGCATGCACACATAAAAGTATGTGTAAGCACATACACATTTATATTACAATATAATATACATACTATTTCATAGTCACAATAAAATACATACAAATGTGTACATAACATAGTTATAAAAGTTAAAGCTGTATTTGGATTTAAAATTATATACACAAAAATAATATGCAACATAAATTATTATTTAAATTATATATATTTCTTACTCAATTTATTGCAAATTATACATAGAAATCACATGCATTTCTGCAACTCCAAATAACTCTGCATTAGTAGGCAGTTACCAAAACCTTTGTTTGAACTAAGCATCCTTAAAGTAATTTGTTATCACAAATGTCTAGTTTCATTCTTTTATGAACCAACTCTTGACAACTTAACTTAGAAATTATATACTCTCAGTTCTATCAAAGCTTTCTTGGCTCATGGTCAATGCAAATGACCTAGGTTTAATAGTCACCCAAATAAAATGGATCTTTTGTTCTCATCAGAATTGGAAGGCAGTTCTGCAGGTAGGCCTGTGTACCAGCTGGCGCATCAATGAAGCCGGCTACACACCAAAAAAGCTGCGCTTTGAGTCCCCACGCGGCTTCATACAAAGCAAGTTATTTTTACATTATCTAAAATGAGCACAAACACAATAGTGTGTTCACAAAACAGCAACCCACACATTCCTCCCACATGGTTTCATAATACTTTAATTAACTTGAATTATTTCATGAGACAAAGTCTGTAACTGAACTAATAAGAGCATCCCACTACATTATAACTAGAAGTCACAACTAATCATCTTGAAATATAATCTAGTTTCTTAACTTGATGCTCATTATAAACCCATGCAAAGTATTAGAATAGGCATTTTATTCATTGTCTTAGTTAGAGCATTGGTTATAAATGTTATAATTATTTTTCCAACTTTTGACAAAGGTTTTCTAATCAAAGAACTGGATGAAATATCAGAAAAGAAGAAAAGGTGAGGATGGTGTCAATGAAGAGTCCAGATGTGAACCCGGCCACAGTAAATAGGGTCTCTGAGTCAGAAGAAAACTAATGCATGCCTCCTTGGCTTTTCTGTATTTCGGTAGAAATTTTCAAATTTTCTTTTGGCTAAAACTATCTTTACGGGAATCTGAATCCCGCTTTCTAATCCTTAAACTTATATGACAAAAATACAGCTCCCATCCTTTGCTTCTCGGACCACATTCACACATAGCAAAATGTTCAAACTACCTCACAGTAAATCTTTAAAATTTGGTAAGAATTTTAAAGAGCTTTATAAAATCATGAAGATAAAAAGGTAGGAAAGATAATTTCTGTTCTATAGAAAGGTAGTGATTTGAAGGTTTATTTGAATTAGTGTGTATTCATTAAGTAAACAATGGCTTAACTGTGACATTTTCACACCTGTAGGTAATATACTTTGACAATATTCACCTCCCGTTCTCTCCTGACTCCGCCTACCTTTTTCTGGTCTCCCTCCTCTTCTCAAATGATCTCTCTTCTACTCTCATGTCTTATTTTCTTATCATCTAGATTGCACATCTGAGAAAACAACAGGTGGCATTGGACTGAGTCTGGCTGATTTCATTTAACGTGATGACCTCCAGCTTCATTATTGATTCTAAAAATGACATAATTTATTACCATGTTTGTACACACTCCATTGTGATCATTTAATACACTTTATCTAGTCCTCTGTTGATGGACGACATCAAGGGCAGTTTCATAACTTTTTCTACATCTTGGCAAAGCTGGCTCTTTAGCTCATAACTCAGAAAATAAAACAGCTATTTCCACCTCCTTTTTGACTATGGGGAAAGTGTCTCTGTCCCTATGAAAATTATTCTTGGGGAACTCATTGCAAGGATGCTATTTGTACAATTAGTTCTTATGTCCTCTAATTATTTTTCCTCTGGATTATTCCAATAGCTCAAAGACATGCTCATGTTACTCATGTTCCCCGTTCCCCTCCAATGGAGTTCCATGATATTATCAGGACGTTAATTTCCTTGCATCTCTGTATCCATTCATGCTGTTAGCGTCATCCTCAAGACACTATCCCTTATGCTGACAAAGTCATTGTAACAGGTCTAACTCCATATCTATAAACCATGCCATACGAAATTACTAGGAAGAGTGGTTTTGGCAGCTTTCTTGGTGCTCTCCGAAGGACATGAAATGTTTCTTTCCTTAGAAGCTCACAGAAAATCAGACCATAAATATTTTATTTGCCAAATATTTTACAGGCCTACTTTTACTCTAATTCTCTTGAACAAATCGTCATATGAAGAGTGATTTAAGTCTATGTCATGTGAGTCAATGACTATGATATGGGAGAGGAAAGATCACCCAATTGAGACCCAACCATCAAATCTATATTAGTCTCCAAGTAAGGAGCCAGAGCCTTGCAAATACGACAGGTGCCACAGATGGAAATGAGAAAACAAACAATGGTGGGAGAGGGGGCCACTATCCCACCCCACACATTATTTCCAGAATTAGATGTTTCACACTCCAATGTGAGATGCCCAGGCTAGAACTCTTTCATTGGTCATCTGCCATCGGTGGATCCAGCATCTTCCCCTATATTCCAATAAATGCTAACACTTGTCATTTTATTGATGACCATAATTCAGAGATTATTTTAACTTGACTTGGTTTCCATCATCCCACCATCTAGTCCTCAGGGGGGTCTGTGTGTCCCATACACCACATCTATGCTAAAACTATTGAGTGCATGATTCCAAGACCACTGTCTAGGTGTTCCTACCCTGTAGATTTTACTCTGTTTTCTTGGGTTCTAAGAAAATTTTAGAAAAGGTATTCTAACTATAATCAGAATCATTCATGCATACAAACATTAACAGTGCCAAAAAGATAATTGCTAATACAGAGATGGGTAAGCTTTTAATACATTTTCTCAAAATGTCAAAATAAAATCAATTTATTTATAAATCTCAGTCTTAATTGAACAAATAAAAAGTATGTCCAGGTTATTTTGGATTCAGGCAAAGTGGAAGCATGCATACTGAATAAGGAACAAGTGTCCAGCTCTAGAAATTGCTGTGGAGGCTACGCTAATGCTATAAAATCCTGTCGGTCTATTTCTTTTACTTGTCACATTTTTAAGACATATTTTGGAATTATTTAAAATACATTAAGTTCTTCAGGTATGGAACAATTTTACTGTCCTTCTACTTAAAATTTCTTGATGCTCTTTTTCTTTATGAAGATTAATTGACATTGGCTTACTTTGCCTGGGGTAGGGTCCTCTTAAGAAGAAGTCTTCATGCTGGGTTGGGTGGTCATTATGAGGCAGAAGCAGGTGAATCCCTGTAACTCTGAGGGCAGTATGGCTTACACAGTGAGTGCCAAGCCAGCCAAGGCTCTATAACAAGACCCTGTGTCAAACAAACAAACAAAAAACAAAATACCCCAATTCTATTAGAGTTGAAATTAAATAAATGAGATGTGCCCTGAATTCTTTATATAAGGTTTTTAAATGTATGCAGTTTAAATAAATGAAATCCTTTTGGATAGGTCTTCAAATTAGTTCATATTCACTGTACATAGTCGTGAGTTCCATAGACATATTCAGTCAAGTATAATATATACTTTAACCATATTTAATTCCATGTTTTTCCCACCTCTCTCCCCACTAGTCTCTGTCCCTTCTTCACACACACACACACACACACACACACACGAGAGAGAGAAACAGACAGATAGAGACAAAGAATATATTGACATATATCTAAAATCAACATATGAGAAAAGAAATTTGATACTTGTCTTTCTGAATTTTGCATAAAATTACAATCTCTAGTTCCATCTACTTTCCTTCTAATGACATGACTGAGTTTTGATCATAGCTGATTAAAATATCATGTGTGTCTATGTTACATCTTCCTTAACATTAACATCTAGGCTGATTCATAACTTGAAGAGTGCCAGGGAAACCACAGATAAGCTAGTACCTTTGTAGTATGTCTAGACTCCTCAGGGTATGTCCCCAGGAGTGTTATAACAGAATCATATGGTAGTTTTAGTTTAGTTTTAAATTTTTTGAGGGAGTCTTCATATTGATCACCACAATGGCTAGACAAATTTACATCTCCAACAACAGTGAAACAGTTTTCCTTTTTTTCCAACATCTTGACCAGAATTTGGCTTTTGTTTTCTTAATGATAGCCATTCTATCATTAAATGGGGTAATAGCAAAAAAAATAAATTTAAAACACATCAAAGACCTTAATGAAAATCCTGAAAATGAAAATGTTGCAGAAAAATAATATTTCAAGATATGCATGTAAGCAGGGATTTTCTTAAATGATGGCATTAGCTCAGGATATAAGGGAAAAAATTAATAAATGGAATTGCATAAAATGAAAAAGCTTCTAAACAACTAAGGAAAGAATGAACTGAGTGAAGAGATGCCTTACAGAATGGAAGAGAAATATTTATCAGCTCCATTTCTGGAAAGGAACTAAAATTTATACTGTATGAAGAACAAAAGAAAAAAAAAAACCTCCCCAAACCAGAGAATCCAATCAATAAGTGCACTAATGAAAACAAAAATAGTGAAATTGTGCTGTGCTGGCTATTGTTATTGCATCTTGACACAGCTAGAGTCATCTGAAAAGAGGGACTACCAGCTAAGAAAATGTCTCTGTATAACTGGCCTGAAGGCAAGTCTGTGGTGCATTTTCTGATTACTAATTGATATGGATGGTGCCAGCTCATCCTGGGTTTCTGGTCTGGGATCTATAAGAAAGCAGACTTATCAAGCTATGAGAAGCAAGCTAGTAAGCAACATTGTTTCATGTCCACTGCTTCAGTTCCTGCCTCCAGGTTCCTGCCTTGAGTCCTGCTCTCACTCTCTTCAGTGGTGGAGCGAAACCTGAGAGTTGTAGGGTGAAATACACCCTTTTCTCCTCGACTGACTTGTGGTCATGGAGTTAAATTATAGCAGTAGAAGCTCTAACTAAGACAGAGATGATGGATGATCCTCAAAAGATGAAACACAAAAGGAAAAAGATGAAAAATGTTTATCATCCTCAGCCATCAAGTAATTGAAAGTCAGAATTGTATATGGATGCACAAAAGAGCCAAATAGCCAAAGTAATACTAAGCAAGAACAGCAATGCAGGTTATATCATGATACCCTGATTTTAAATTACCCTACAAAGTCATAGGGAAAAAACCAATATGGTGCTGGCTCAAGTTCAGACACGTAGACTGATGGAGCAGAATCAAACACCCAGAAATCAACCCATGCAGCTACACCCGTTTGACCCTCAACAATGGAGCCAAAAATTCACATGGAGAAAAAAGCCTCCTCAATAGTAAATGAACTCTCATCAAAAATTTATTATAGTCCAATCTGCAAAAAGGAGTAAGAAAAAAAAATAGCTCCGATCTTTCACCATGTCTAAACGATTTCCCCCGAGACTGAGAAGTGTTATCTTGGTATTCTTTCCTCCACAAGTGTTCTCAACCGGAAGTCCCAGTCTGGGAAATGATGGAACCATAGGAATTGTGTTCTGAGGTTCCCTGGATGAAGTTGGTGTCATGTGGAGTAGGGAATTTGGGCAGAGAAAAAATGGCAAAGGAGAAAGGAACACGCCTCCAGAGACCCATAAACATGCAATCTAACTCATAAGGCTTGCCATCACCACAGAAGGGAGAAAGCCCACCATGCCCAAAGCCACCAAGCATCTTATTTTCCTCTCTCTTTCCTGGCAAGAAGATCTCTCTCTTTTCTTGAGGCCTTTCAAGGGTCTAAGGATGAAAAAAACAAGAGGCAATAATTATGACATCGTTAGGTGTGCAGAGCCTCGAAGCTGCACAGCCTTACATTATGATGGCCATTTCCTATTTTTGTTTTCAAACGAGAGGAGAGAATAAGGATTATGTCATTAAAACAGTCATTCACTTAACCTTCCATTTGAGGTAGGACAGTGGTAGCAATGGAGACAAAAAGAGACATCTCTGGGATATATTTTGGAAGTAGATTGACATATATTGTGGTTGGAGGAATAGCAAATAAAAAAAGAACTAAGAATTACTCTGAGGTTTTTTTCTTTGAGTGCATGTGTCCTTTTATTTCCACCCTCTCAAACTTTATATCGCTCTAAGCCAGAATGCAGTTTGGAGCAGTCTGGTGTTCATTGAGCATCTATCTGGATCTCCTGCAGACAACATGGGTGATCTATACATATAACACGTGTGCTTACAAGGAGAAAAGAGCAGGGGTGTGGATGAATAATTACATATGTCTTAAACATCTTCAGAAAAGGTTCCTGGGAGCAGAGCATTTCCACTGATATTATAAGGGGAATGGAGACACCAAACATGAGAGCAGGAAGACAGGCATGATGCTAGTATTTTTTTTTAATACCTTGGATTGATATAAAGCCAGTCAGATTGGCAGCTCACAAGGATGCTTGCCTAAGGAGTGGACACTCCCATGAGGTTCTTGTGTGTGCTCCACAGAAGTCATTAGAATCAACGGGCAGGAATTTGAGTTTCATACCTGAGGAATCCTCAGAGCAAGTATTTCGGTTACTTTTCGCTGCTTTGATAAGCAGCACCACCAAAAGCTCCCTGGAGACAAAAGGCTTTCTTACATCTCAAGGCTTTAAGGTCTGTTTTAAATGCAGTCAGGGCAGAAACCCAAGCAGAAGCCATGGAGAGAAGCTGTTTACTGGCTTGCTCCCTGCAGATTGCTCAGTCTGCATTTTTATACAACTTAGGACCGACCACTTTTCCAAGAGTGGCAATGCCCACAGTGAGCTGGACCTTCTCACACCCATCATTAAATAGATGTCCTAGACTTCCCTATAAGCCAATCTGATGAGAGCATTTTTCTCAGTTGAGGTTCCGTCTTCCCAGATGACTCTAGATTGTGTCAAGTTGACAAAAAACTAAGCTGCACACCACTAACCGCTGTTATGAGCAACCCGAATCTGGTTAGCCAGAGTCAGAAACCCTTCCATGATGCTCCCCAGTGCTCACCTCCATAAGAAATTAATTTGTGTTGCACAACTCAGTCTTATGCTGTAGACAGAAGTATTTCATTTTTTAGAAATTACTAAAAATATTTCTAGCTTGATGAAGCTAATTTAAAACACACAGCAAAACCATGCCATTTTCTTAGGTTCTCTGGACTGCAGCTGCAGGAATGGCAGCTTATCCCTCAGCAGTGATGGCTCAGGCAGGAGCTCTCTGTGAAAGTAATTCTCTCTTCAAGAGAATCATTGAGCAGACAACAAGACCTTTCTACTCACTGGACAATTGTCAAGCAAGGAGATGAAATTGTCTCCTGTCCCATTTTTCCCTAAACTTTCCAGGCATTTGGGCTTCAACACCATCCTGACTTCATCCTAGGGAGAAGTGATATTTTTTCTCTGACGCAGGAAAATATTTTATAATCTATTTCCTAATCTAGGAAAAGCTGAATCTTACCCCTGTTTTAAAACAAAACAAAATAATAATAAAAAAAAACTAACTAAAATTTGTCCTGAAAAACAAGTGTGATTAAATAAAGCAACCGGAAAAATATTTTCTTTGTTCTGTTGAGAAAATTCAACAGAGCCTGAGGACCCCAGCCAGCCTGGCCATTAGTAATCCTGGCCAAGGCAGGAAAGCAGCCATGCTTACTTACCCTGTCTAGCTGAAACAGCCATAAGACATTTCTGGCCTTTTTCTGCTCCTTGGATAGAAACAACTGTTATTAGCTTTTTCTGGAGAAGATGAACTCCATCATCTCTGCACATACTAGATGAATCAATTTTTCTCTGATGTAGCTAGCAATGCTTCTTATGGAAAAACTATTTTGTCATAAATTTTAAAGAGCACACAAGGAGAAACAATTTGCTAGCTCCAGAATGTACAAAGAAAAAAGAGGGGAAAATTGGAAGGGAGCATAAGGGAGGCCATCAGGAAATGGGAAGATCCACTAACCATATTCATTCTGAAGACAGTGCTAAGCGGGTGCCGACTTCACACTCAGCATTTGAAGCACACATGTCTCTTGATAAAAGCAAAAGGAATGAAATTATAAAGCCTGACAATGTCATCACCATAAAGAGCTCTGAAAGTTATTGTCTTAAAATAAGCGCCTCAGAGAGGCCTGGATAGTCTCACCCACACAAAAGCATTTTTTTTCCTGTCATCTTCTTATTTAACTACGCTAATCCCCAGCGAAGCAAGCATGGAGTTCCAATGAAGTGCAATGTTGTGAACTATGACATTTAACAGACGAGCAAGCTGTTCCCCCAAATGAGCCATGGCTCTAAGACTGGGCAAAAAATAGCCTGAAATGAATCACACAGCGTACAATGGCACAAGAGATGATTCACCAGGTCCCCAGGAAAGTACGTGGGCGTGAATGGCTAGTGTATCCAGGGTAACACAGTCCCAACGGGCAGAGATGATTGGTCTGTACCACACTGAGCTCGGAGCTGAGGGGATGCCACAGGAAGTGCTGTGATGGACAGGGCCTGAGGGAACTACTCCTCCTGGGATGATAAGCACTGCCATGGTGGCTTGTCTTCTGAGGCAGACAGGGCCCACTGCTCTACACCCTCTGAAGTGTATGCAGAGGGCTGCACAGCTGGCATCAGATCAAACATTCGGGATCATTTGACTTGTATGTTACCCAGAGGCAGCACTCCCTTCCTAACGTTAAATCTAAACCATCCCTGTCATTTCAGGCTCTTGAATGAAGTCTGTTTCTCACAGGATGTCTCTCTCAGTCGTGGAAATAGTATGTGATTCTCCTGCCAAATGGAATCACCTATTTGCATAACTCTTTCTCTTTCTACACACACACACACACACACACACACACACACACACACACACACCGAGAGAGAGACAGAGACTTCTTTGAAGAAAAAATATCTCAAGATGCAAGTGATAAAGATGTGTTTCCCAGGACTGTATGGGGGCGGGCACACTAGCACCTGCAAACAGCTCACTGACTCATGAAAAAGCCCCAGAGAGACTGGTTCCCACAGTTGTCCCTTAGGGAAAGAGGGACAGAAAATGTGGTATGAAACATTCCCACGGAATTACAGTTTCATTGGATTTAGGGGAAGTTGGAACTGCCTTTCTAGACGGTCACCATGCAAGAGCATAAACAAGGCGATAGCCCCTGCCTAACTAACTCTAACAGAAAACATTCAAAATGCACCCCACACATACACAGAAGTACAAATCCAATGAAAATGTGTTGATAGGCTATGAGTCTACCCTTCTTAGCTTGAACGTCAACTTTAATTCTTGATGCAACTTAAAAGCAAAATCAATATTGTGATTATTACTATCCACATCTCAACTATACGTTCCAAAACTATTTTAAGAAATTCGAAAGCAAGTATAAGCAAGTCCCAGGAAGAGTTCCAGTTTGAAGCCCAAACATTAGCACTCTTTGTAACTGGTAAATGAGCATCTTGCTCACATCCATTATAAGCCACAGATGCACCACATCTTTAACTCTTCCCATATGTCCTGGGCTTGCATGGTGACAATACTGCTGCTCAGCACACTTTTTCACTTCATCTCGAAATAGAGAATCAGATGCTATTTCTGGCATTCCAGGAAGGACGCCTAGAGTCTGTGCAATTAGCTAGCCGTGCTTGCAAGCGTCTACAAGTGAAAGGAGGGGTTAGCAAGCCTCGATTGCTCTGAGTGATCTCCTCTTGCTTCACAAAGAGGCTCAGGAAAAGATGACCAAGCACAAGTTCCCACAGCCCTCCTGTAAAGCAAGCAATGGCCAGGCCACCAGGAGCCCTTATTAGTGCCCCCTCAGAGCTGGAAAGTCTTTGAGTCTTCTGGTCCAAAGCATTGAGACTCTAAATGACCAGGCCACTCGGGCTCTTCAGTTTGAGTGGACTTTGAAGTCATAGCATGAGCAGGTGATATCGGTAAAAGCTTCCACTTGATAGTTTATGGAACGAAGCATAAAGTCATAGGGAAGAAAGCTGGTTTGTGGGAGTCCTGAAGTCCTACATCAGAGATTACTTTAGTTATCAAGATGTAATCTTAAAGCACAGAGTCAATGCTGTGGCATAATTAATACAGAAAAAAAATAAGACTTTAGTCTTCCTGGGATTCTGCTGTGCTTTCATCCACGTTAAGTATTGCTGAAACACCTCAGCCCCTCATACCCTTTTTTGATTTAGGCCTTTCCATCTACCAGATGCTTTCTAGGAAGCCAAGCATTTGTTGAAACGTAGTCTGTCAGCAAGTTCTGGTGTGGGTACATTACTATATGGTTATATTATCCGTGCAATGAAAGGCATTTAAGGTACGAGATCGATTGCACAAATTCATCTAGAGAATGCAATCTCTCCCATGACAATAAAGATGCTGTGATATTATCAAACCAGACCAAACCAAACCACACTTGCTCCTTCCTAAAAATGGCAGTGCAGATTATAAACATCTGTTGGTGGGTTTAGTCAAAAAGGTTATCTTGGGGAAGACAGGTTAGCAAAGCAGTTCATCACCTGCCTGATTGTTAGTCTTTTTTTTTTTAAGATTTACTTCATTATTACTCATATGTATGCGGTGTGCCTGTGTGTAGCCACATATGTGTGGACTTCTTTGGAAGCAAGAAGGGGGCACCCAATCTCCTGCAGCTTGAGTTAGCAGGCAGTTAGTTGTGAGTTACCTCATGTGGATGCTGGGAATCAAACCCACAGCTCAAAAAAACAGCAAGCACTCTTAACTAATGAGATTTTTAACTAATTTCCACAGACCTTTAAAATCTTCATTCAATGTTCAGAACAGATTGGTTGGGATTCCTGGTGAATTTCTAGAGTGCAAACAGAATTCATATTTTCCATCTAGTTAAAACATACAGCGGTTAGCAAAGCCTGACAATGCATTCCCAGTTACTGAGATAGTTTAGATGATTTGTAGGCAGGTCATAGAATGTGCCTATCTGTGCCAAGTAGAAAAGGAGGCGCCACTCTTAAATATATTCTCTTCCTAATTAAAAAAAAAAAAATCTGATCTCTTCAGTGTCGAAATTTCAGTTCTGACAGCAACTTCTAATACTGGCTCACAAATTACAAACTAAACTTGTTTCCTTGTGCAGTGACCATGAAGGACATTGACATTCAGTAACATATGTGTGTGTGTGTGTGTGTGTGTGTGTGTGTGTGTGTCACACACACACATCAAAACACAGTGACTGTACTCACCAGATGTGGTCCTAACCCAAAGTTTACTCATGTGTTCCTTTAAAATGACCTTGTTTTCAATACCGGGTCTCTGCTAAGGTTGCCCTTTGATATTTTCCTTGATAGTTTCATGTGCATTAAATCTTATGTTCTCAAAGACTGGCATTAATGGAGTTAATGGAGATGGGGTCCTGATGGTTCTTGCCAACCAATATCAAGAACTGTGCCCTGTCCCCAGTGCTCCCAACAAAATATAGTACATCATTTGGGACCAAGGCATGACAGATAAACCATTTCACCTTTTTTGGGCAGTTACTTTGTATCTTGGTTCCTGCCATAACTGGCACCTGCTCCCTGGCAATCACTTACGTTATCCCTATCATTGTATTTTGATGTTATTGTTTAAATACAATATTAAATCTGCCAAACTCTTCAGCAGCCTTACAGTCCTTGAGGTCCATCCAGGTTGAGTCATGTACGAACAGCTCATTTCTTTCCATTGCTTATGCATCAAAGTTTGCAGAGTGTAGGAATGCAGGGGCCATTTCCATCTCAGAAGTCACAGTCTCCTGCCAGCAAGGGCTGAAAACAATCCACCCACAATGTAAGGGACGTAGGTTGAGATCTGGTTAGCTTCCAGTATTTTCCAATCACAACTAATCTAAGAACATCCATGTACAAGTTTTGTGTTAGTATAAACTTTTATAGTTAAGTGCAAGCCTTGGTCACAAGCTCGGTTTTCCAGAAGAGCTGTACCATTTTTTTCATTCCCACCAGAAAATAAGAAAGCCAGTCCTTCCAGGTCTGCATCAACACTCGGTGTTTTTCACTATTCCTCCTTTTAGCCATGGAGGTAGGTGTACAATGATATGCCACTGTGGTTTTAGTTGCTATTTTTCTGCCTGCTAATGAACATGTTTTCATGAGCTTACCTGTCAACTCTACCCCCTCATATGGTGAAATAGCAGTTGTTTCCCCCTATTTTGCAATCAAATTGTTTTCATAGTGGAGTGTGTGTGTGTGTGTGTGTGTGTGTGTGTATTTAGGCCTGGAGCTTGTTGTTCATATTTAGAATGGAGCCTTTCACTGCCAAACATTTTCCACTGATTGAAGTAAAGTCTTTGGTGGCCAGTTTCTTCCTTAGAAGAAACTAAGGATGCATTTCCATGTGCTTGAATAAGGGAACTGGGAGAACATTACCGAGGAACAGGTGGACATGAGGGACATGCAAACTCAGCAGTTTTTAGGAAAATTACATGATAAACGCATATGAAAACACCCAACTTAACAGTGAATTATAAATCATGAGTATTTTATATCTTTTGTATTTTAATACAAAAGAGATGGAATTATTTTCTCTTACAGAGCAGTTGCCCTCCAATACACCATAGTTCAAGACTTTCTCCGCTGAGGAACTGGACTGGCTGCAACTGTGATCGCTGTTTCACCAACTGCCATGTTCTTTATGTGAATCAGCAGTATTTCATACTCTGGTCAAGAAGAAATTGTGCATCCAAGTTTGCCAAGTGTAGGGATGCAAAGACTAGTTCCCTAACTCAGAAGTCACACTCTCCTCCTCTGGCTGCAAAAATAAATAGAAGACTGAAAATGCTCCCCCGTCACACTAAGGATTGCAGTTGAGTTGCTGGCTGGTGAGATCATGAGGAAAGACTGGAGAGGATGTGCCTTGTTCAAGTAGAGGCTTTGGGGAACCGTTTAGTGTGCAGAAGGATTTCTAGTTCAGGACATCAAAGAAAAAACATCTTCAGACTTCAGTTGACAATCACCTCAGAACAAGGAAAACAACAGGATGGGGTTGGGTTTAGCTTTGATACCCAGCACTGGCATAGCTACTCAGAACTATCTTTAACTCCAGTTCCAGGGCTCTGATGCCCTCTTCTGGCCTTTGTGGGCAATATACACAGTGTACAGACAGATGCAGGCAAAATGCTCACATATACAAATAAATCCTTTTAAAATGAGAGTAAAAGGATTTTGAGATCAAGAGTTTGAGTTTACTTTAAAGACTATAAAATACAATAAAGACATTATAAGGATGAGCATAGGACAAATTAGAGAGGAGATGAGGAAACAGAGTGATTGAAGCTGAGACCAGCAAGTATACAGAATGGAGAAACAGAGAAGCAAGAAATGTCCATAGGCTCTGCCTCAATGATTTGGGTGGATGACTCAGGCACAAGGAAAGAATAGGAATAGTAGAAATCTCACTTCAACACAAATCAAAGGATGGCGAGGAAGCAACAAGAAACAGCTAGAAAAATGAACCACCTGTGCCTAGGAGCTGGGTGGGTAATGCATACAGGACCAATATGGCTTTGATATCTGTCACAGCTTGACATTATCTTAAGAGAGGACACCTAGACTTGAGCACACCTCGGATCATTGTTTCCAATTTCCTCTAAGAATATAGCTCTACTTTTTCCTGAAAACATCTCTGCATTGACAAATCTGGAAGTCTCTGAATATAAGTGCTTTATTAAGTGGTGTTTTATAATTCTTTTTCTTGGCTATAGATAATGACAGTTTCAAAGAGACAGCCTGCTGTAGTTAGAGAATCATACTACAAAGATAGAAGACATATTTCAAATTGGCCATTTTCTGTGGTGTGGGATGGGATGTCCTTCTGTATATGTGTTGCTTTTATTGGCTAATGAATAAAGCTGTTTCAGCCAGTAGCTTAGCAGAATACAGCTAGGCAGGAAAACTAAACAATGTTGGAAGAAAGAAGGTGGAGTCAATGAGAAGCCTTACAGCCACCACAGGAGACAGAAGTCTCCACCAGAGCCCACTGAAACTTTGCTGGTCGTCACCACCTCGTAGTAATGCAAAGATTAATGGAAACAGGTTAGTTTAGGATATAAGAGCTAGCTAGAAATATGCTTAAGCTATTGGCCAAACTGCATTGGAAATAACAGTTTCTGAGTGATTCTTTCTGGTCTGAGTGGCTGGGAAACAAATGAGCATGCCTCCATCAACATTTCTGGACCTAGCTTTCTTCGGTACATAAAACAAACCGCCTGTGGTATATAAATAGAGCTTCTTTAGACCTAATATTGTAAGAAAAGGACCTCAACCCATCTTTGAAAAAAAAAAACCCACATGCACCATGCCCTCCAGGAGAGCCACAGACAAACTGTCCACCCAGGGCTGGGCTTCAGACTGCAGCTGTCTCCAGGGAAAGCAGGATATTTTTTCTAAAAGACATGTCTAGAATTTAAGAGATACAAATCCTAGCATTCTGTCAACAAACTGACTTGATTTGACTTGTAGTTTCTTGATTTCACAAACTTTAAGCACATCTACTGCTGGTACTCATTCCCTCACCCCAATACTTCGTACACCATCATCTTTCTAGACTCAAACACAGGGCTTGTGAGTCTCAAAAGGCCTCTCCATCCCAGTGATCACTTCAATCGATGCCTAAGACTTTCTTCAGTTCTACTGGATTTTCTTGAATCTACACAACTAGAGATGGATGGGTTACTATAGGAAGAAAGTACTGTTGGGAAAAACTACCATCATTCTCCTGGGTTTTCAAGGCAATATAATAACTGCCATCTTCATGGACTCATTCATGGAAAACTACAGCTCACAGCACGGCTTATCTTTCACTATTCTTGCAGGACCATTTCTTCCCATATTAAATTTTATACAGTAGCTCACTATATAAAACAGATCATAAACTACAAGCAATCTGGTCATAGTTTAGAAAGAAAGGACAAGAATCCAAGCTCGGTCAGCCTCAGCTCCAACTTCATTCACAGTTTCCGTCTGCAACAACTCCTGAGGATGCATCCCAGGCCGAGAGGAAGACACGAAGAAGACCACCATTTACATTTGTTCAATGTTTCAAAGCTTCCCATAAGCCAATGATGTCATAAAGCTTCTTTACTGATATCAAAAAGACATTGTAAAATTCATTTTTTTCTCAAGTTACTCAAACATACAGAATAGAAAACAGGACTTTTAGCAGAGTAAAAGTATGTGTTGCCTATCAGTGTGGCGCATAAAGGAAATAACTAGAAATAGCCAGAAATTCTTCCCTCGAGCTATCAATCTAGTGCTACACAGGACAACAAACACACATTCATAGTGAAGTGGATCAGGATTACTTTTTATTGCATGTTTGCTTACACATCTGCTACTTTGTGGGTTGAACTGAACTGAAACACTGAGTTAGTTT
Organism: Bramus lutescens; assembly: GCA_001685075.1. Taxonomy (NCBI): domain Eukaryota; kingdom Metazoa; phylum Chordata; class Mammalia; order Rodentia; family Cricetidae; genus Bramus; species Bramus lutescens. The sequence goes on from LOEQ01003460.1 coordinate 31,491, forward strand.
CAGCCAATTTCCCATCAACTGAAATCAAGCAGTGAACTGCCTATATTCCCAGGGATTCTTTCCCAGAACTCAGGCACTAACATTCTCATTTTATCTATATACTACAGCACACAGTTTAACATTGTTTTCCTTTTAATTTTAAACACTCAATAACAAACCAAATGGCATACTATAAAGAAGATAATCAAAATTTACATGTACACATATAATCCAGGATCACAGAACTTTTGATTACACAGTACTAAAAAGTAACTATAAACAAGCACTCTGGAAAACTATTCGGTAATCCTATGTCTGTTTTAGAAAATCTTAACACTTTAAGAAGCTGATTCTTTCATGATTAGGCATTCATATGGCCTCTGTGCTACCTTCCCACCCCAACAAAACTTCATGAATCCAAGTCTCCCAGAGAAACTTTGATTGTTGACAAACTGTCCAGAATAATTAGGAAGAACAGTACTTCACCAGGCCCAATTTTAAAGAGGCCTAAAAAATTAACAGCCCAATGAAAAAGCAACAATAGACACATCTACTGTGCAAGCAGAACATTCTGGCCATCAGTGGATCAGAAGTAATGACTGAGGCTCCTGCCTTAATCCCATCAATGACTTATTTAAAAAACATTAAGTGGTAAACTCTTCTAAATTACTCCATATTCTCAAACGAAAAAAATATTTTAATGAATCATACCTAAACTTTATACTTCACCCATATTTTCCTTTGCAAGATAATGTAGAAGAAACAATCCAAGCAACCTTAGCTTAACGTTTTTCCTGACACATCTTCACATAAAAGTTACTAAAATCACAATTTCAAAAAGTTTCTCATTAGTCACACAAACATTATAAACTACAGGAAGAAATCATATCCACTTTTGCTCTGATGAAAACAATGTGCTACCAAATCTGCAAGAATGCTTGTGCATGGGTTTTCTTCATGTCAGTGTAGGGACCACGACCCCCCCGGGGGCAGGGTCCTCTCTCCAGTAAGCTAGCACCCATGCTTATTCCACATAGGCACGGCCAGAGGCCCCTGTGGTGTCCTTTCAACAATGACAAACTCTTCAGGGTTGCCAAATGCCTCATAGAAAACCAGCAAGTCTTGTATCGCATGCTCCTCAACCTGGGAGAAAGAGGGAAAGAAGATTGGCTTCTTTCTTTTGGAATAGAACAGATTAGAGATTAGTAGTAGTCCGACTTCCTTGGAGAGCTGAGGCTTCACAAAGATACCATAGGGCAGAATGGAATCAGAAACTTTTTTAGTCCCTCAGCCTTGCTAGAAACCTTGAGTCTCAGCTAGAATAATCAGATACCTGTTCTCACTTCAATTCGAACCTCTTCTTAAAAATGTTATGTGTGAGTGTCCAAGTGCATGTCTGTACACCACCTGTGTGCACGTGCACTGTCCTTGAGGCCAGAAGAGAACTTCTGAACTCCTAGAACTGGAGTGAAATGGTTGTGAGCTAACCAATACTAATGTTGAGAACCAATCAAGGTCCTGTAGTAGAGGAATACATGCTGCTGAGCCATCTCCAGTCCCTCAATTTGAATCTTAAAGTTAAGAGAAAAAAAATTGGATTTCTTTCTGGGATCCATTCATGCTGGCAGTTTCACCCTGTGAGGCATTTTCCTGCTACTGCACAATCCTCTACAACTTGCTGTTGCACTCTCCAGTGTCGTGAGGCTTATCTTTTCCCAGTCTGCCTCTCTCATCTTTCACATGTCTGTAAAATCTTCCATCTCTCAAATAAATCCTCTTTTCCATAAATTAAGCCAAAGATGACCTATTGCGTATAATCTACAAGCTGAGGTAGAAACTGAGAAGAGCAGCAAACACCATACAATTCTTTTAAAACTTAAAACAGCCCAAAGCATTGTCAATACTAAAAACAGAAACCTGATCACAATGTGCTAGTTGAAATTAGCCTGCATGACTACAGACCTAGGACTGGAATGTGGAACAGTCCTCAGCAAGCTGAAGCTGGGAGGGTGTGCACTAACCTGAATGAGAGCCAAGGGTTTCTCCCGACTTCTGATGAGCGCGGCTTCTTGTTGCCGCTCTTCTTCTACAATCGATGCGAACGTGACAGGAGCGATGGCAGCAGCAGCCAGTGAGGAAGACAGCCAGGGACTGGGAGAGTGACAACAGTGACTTTGATCCGTGTCCTCAAAGTTTTACACGCAAAATTTCCTATGATATTATTCAGCAATGCTGTTCCCCGCCCCCCGTAGGGATTTATTACACATAATGCAACCTGGAAGCTTCTGCAGAAATTACAGAATGGTGAGGTGAAAATACAGAAAAGGAAAATTATTATTTTCCTTAAATAAGAGCTACAGGTTAAATTTTAGAAAATTCTAAAAAGAAAAGGTATAACAGAAATGATAAATTTAACTCTTGTTTTAGAAAAGAGAATATTCAAACAATACATTCTAGTAACTTCAACTACCCAATTATTCATTTTTTAAATATATATTTGTGTCAATGTGAAACACTGGCCTATCTTTCAAGGCCCACAGGTAATCAACTTAGCTTACTTGGGACTCTCTAGAACTGGAAAATCAGAAACATGATTGCTTTCTAGTCCTGGAGTTCCATGAGTTGTACATCTGTAAAATAAATTCCAAAAACTGGGATTAAGGATTTCAGTAATATCTTAGCAAAACTCCTTACTAATAGATACAGCAGAGCAGTCAGTTCCTGACGCAGACACAAATCACTATCGGCAGTCAGGCCTAGCTTAAGGACAAGTAAAAAACAACCTACAGAGAACTATATGGTAATCAGGCATACATGAGAAATACAAAGGCCTGTGTGAATACTTATCACTGAGTACTAACACACTGTGACGTGCTCTAGATGACAGACTAGATGGGAAACGTCTGTAAACAGTTTCTGTTTATGGAGCAGTGAGCACAAATAAACCTTACCCTCTGTAAACTGCCTTGGTTGTGGAGCTTTATCACAACAGAAAAGTAACTGATACTTGAAGGTATTGCCTGCATTTGCCCTTTTATTGTGTTTTAGCACCCTAGCAAGCCTGTTCTCTAGCCCTGGTCTGACTTGTGAGACCTTCCCAGGGACTTAGCCAAGGAAAGTTGCATTTGATCTCCATCCAAGTTACTTCCATCAGAATAGAGACTATTTCCCATTTATGTTACTCTCTTGTCTAGATTTGAAGGTTTAATAGTCTGTGATGAGCCGGGTGGTGGTAGTACACGCCTTTAATCCCAGCACTCAGGAGGCAGAGGCAGAAGGATCTTTGTGAGTTTGAGGCCAGCCTGATCTACAAGAGCTATTTCCAGAATAGGCTCCAAAGCTACAGAGAAACCCTGTCTCAAAAAACAAAAACAAACAAAAGAGTCTGTGATGGCAGGGCAGAGATGGTGACTAGAGCAGCAAGCTAAGAGCTCTCATCTTCAATCACAAACAGGAAGCAGAGAGAGTGTAAGAGTATATTAGAAATGGCCCAAGTTACTCTCAAAGCTTGTGTCCAATAACATCCTTCCACCAACAAGGCCATGCTTCATAAGCCTCACTAAACAGTATCGCCAAGTGGGCACCAAGTATCCAAATGCTTGAGTCTATTGTGACAACTCATTCAATAAGCACACTTCAGATGCTGAAAATTATCCTGATGGTTCTGGGATTTTTTTTTCAAAATTTATTGACACTTTCAAGGAAGAGTTTTGCAAATAAAGGATTAAAAAATCCTTTGTTAGCGTTGCTGGCTAACTAACTAAATAAATAAATCTAAGAAGGTTTCAAACCCAGGACCTACTAAATCAATGTAAAATAAAGCTTTAAGAATAACAATTGCACATAACATTTCATATTTTACAACAAGCCTCAGCAGATTTATACGACAGGGCTGTATGGCCCTTACTTCATTCATGATTACATTCAGAAAGGGCTATAATGCTATGTTCAAGCATCGATCGGGGAATTGTAGATATAGTGCAATAGAGAGCACTTGGCTAGAAAGTCCCATGAAAAATTTAAAAAGGCAAACATCTGTTTCATAAGATTATAATCCCATAACTCTTCCTACTAATAATCTTTAATGGCTAATTAAATTAAACATTTCTTTATTCAAACAACTTGGGAGTCCATCAAAATTCATTATAAAATATAGAAAAGCTATTAAATAAAACAGCTAGAATTTTTAAAAGTTCTAAGCTTTCAAATAATATAAAATTATTAAGCTTCAGATATTAAAAACAAACCAGACACTCCAATATATAATCTGTACATAATTAGCTTTCTTAAAAAGAAAAAAGTACCAGAAGGTTATCTAAAATATTCTTTAAAGAGTTTTGTTCAGGCAGCCTACAGAATGGGAAAAGATCTTTACCAATCCCACATCAGACAGAGGGCTGATCTCTAAAATAAACAAAGAACTCGAGAAATTGGTCATCAAAAGAACAAATAATCCAATAAAAAAAAAATGAGATACAGGCCTAAACAGAGAACTCTCAACAGAGGAATCTAAAATGGCTGAAAGACACTTGAAGGAAATGGTAAACATCCTTAACTACCAGAGAAATACAAATCAAAACAACTCTGAGATTCCATCCTATACCTGTAAGAATGGCCAAGATCAAAAACACTGATGACAACTTATG
>LOEQ01003460.1:36157-50523 GCA_001685075.1 Bramus lutescens
GTACAGCCACTTTGGATATTAGTATGGTGATTTCTCAGAAAATTAGGAAACAACTTTCCTCAAGACCTAGCAATACCACTTTTGGATATATATCCAAAGGATGCTCAATCATATCACAAGGATATGTGATCAACTATGTTCATAGCAGCATTATTTGTTAGAGACAGAACCTGGAAACAAACTAAATGCCCCTTGACCGAAGAATGGATAATGAAAATGTGGTACATTTACATTATGGAGTACTACACAGCCGAAAGAAAAATGACACCTTGAAATTTGTGGGCAAATGCATGGATCTAGAAAGCATCATATTGAGTGAGGTAACACGGACCCAGAAAGATAAATATCATATGTACTCACTCATAAATGGTTTTTAGACATAAAGCAAAGAAAAACCAGCATACAATTCACAATCCCAGAGAACCTAGATAACCAAGAAGACCCTAAGAGAGACATACATGAATCTAACCTATATGGAAAGTAGAAAAAGACAAGATCTCCTGAGTAAACTGGGAGCATGGGGACCATGGGAGAGGATAGAGGGGGAGGAGATTGGAAGGGAGCAGAACAGAGAAAAATGTATAGCTCAATAAAAACAATAAAAAACAACAAAAAAAAGGTTTTTGTTTAAATTAAAAAGTACTGTCAATTTTAGATGTTAAAATAACTAAGCTATTTTTGCTTAGATAATATCTTTTTATTTATAAGATTTTATATTGCTTTATTTTAAAAATTTACCTAATATTAGAACTAATATAATTACAATCATGATTTTGTTCTAGAGACAGTTTTCATAATGATTAGAAACACAGCACACATTCCCAATTCAGAGAGATACAGGGCTAATTAGGTGAAAGGAAAATGAAAAACAAACAAGCACAGCAAACAAAAAATAAAAGAAATAACATAAAATCCTTCTCTTCTGCATTTTAATATCCCCAGATGACACTGCCTTTCTTTACTTGCCATTGCCTTGGGGGCAAATAATTTTTTCAGTCACATTTTGTACAGTTAAGACCTAATTGTTGTGTTCAGACCTTCCTCAGCTGAGTCCCGATCCTTATACTCTAACCCCCGGGACTACCAGCATTCCTGTCTTCCTGCTTTTCTCCCACTATTTCCTGTTTGTGCTGTCTTTTCTCCTACTTTTCAATTTCTTCTTTAAAAATCCCAGCCCACATTCCAAAGCCTGAGACAGTAAAAAGGATACATAATGGCATGGCCTGTTTCTCTGCTGCTCCCCTGGTCACACGTGAGAAGACGGTTAAGGCTGCAGTAGCCGGAGCGTTTGCTCTTCCTAGACTTCCAGTGTCTGTGAGCTCCCTTCCCCGTGTCCTCTTCCATTCTGCCGCACCACATCACTTCACTCTGCTTGGGCACTTAACTCCATGTATACATAGTCCCATTTATTAACCAGACTGCAGATCCATTAAGGGCTGGGCCTGCATATTATATTTTTATATATGCCCAACAGAAGCCAATACAATGCTATGCCCCTACCAGGTATCTCATAATTTGGTGAGTATTTTGTTTGCCTGAAGTGTTTTATATGTCCTTTTTGAAAAAACTTACTTGTGAATTTCATGTTTTCTATGGCTAAATAAAACACGAAACACAACCTATGTTTTTTCCATATCCTTATCAATGAGAGTCATCTATATAAATATTAGTTCCCATATCAACCATCAGGCTATTGACATATGACCTTTCAAGTCAAACTTCCAAAGACATAGGATAGCATATACTTCTCACAGTTAAGACCCAATGTGACAGCACACTCTAGTGACCAACTAGCAAACCACAGATCCTTAAAGTTTTCTGAGTTCCATAACCAATGGCAACTTATTCAATGAAGAATTACAATCCTAATATACTGTTAGTATTCAAAATGTAAAATACTATAAAAAATAAACTTAATTTTTATACTTTCAAATTTGTGCATCAGAGATACCCAATAAAATTCACTATATTCAAAACAAATATTACCTGAAAAGTTAGTTTTCATTCATTTATTTATTCAATCCAAAATACCCATTAAATACCCACTCTAAACATGTGTGAGCAATGACTAGCAAAGACAGACATCCTTGCTTTAATAATACTGATATGCAAACAAATACAGCACATGTACATTAATAATAAACTGGCTCAAACCTTTAATCCTAGCCCCTGGGGAGGCAGAGGAAGGTGCAGGTAGTTCTCTGTGACTCTGAGATTGGTCTGAGCTGCATATCAAATTCCAGGCCAGCCAGAACTCTATAGCAAGATCTTATTTCCGAACAATCAGAAGAATAGCAAAAATTCACGTAACAGAAGCATGGCAGAAATATGTAACAGAAATTGACTCACTAAAGGAAGACCCTCTACAATACCTAACTGAATAGACTATGATGAGTTGAAATCACAAGTTAAGGTGATATAAAGGATAGCTGTGAACAAGAAAAAGTCAAAGATACTATAATACAGAGATTATTTCCTAAGACAAAGTGAAAGAAGTTGACAGAAGCCAGGCTCTGTAGATCCATATTAAGAATTTTAGCTTTTGCTGGGTGGTGGTGGCACACACTTATAATACCTGCACTCAGGAGGAAGGGCAGGTGAGGGTCTATGAGTTTGAGGTCAGCCTGGTCTACATAGCGAGTTAGTTCCAGGACAGCCAAGGCGACACAGAGAAACCCTGTCTCAAAACAAAAAGAATTCTAGCTTTTATCCTAAAAGCAGTAAGTTTTATCTGCTTAAAAGAGAACACATTGGCTCAATTTAGTGATGGGAAGAAGAAAGAAGACAAGGCACGGAGCCATACTCACAGCTAGGGACAAAGTTATGAAGTTTAGTGTATGTATTAAACATTCAAGAGCTAAAATGAACAATATCCTGATGACAGCCCATTACTGAGCAAAACTAACAAGAGACCAGGAAGCATAACTTACTAAGGAATAAAGATCAGGAAGAACGGGCTGTTTACCATATATCTACAGTTTGTCTGACTTTGGGTTTCTGAGAGCATTACTAAAAAAGCAAGAAGTTTGGCTTCAGGCATAAGGAAGGTCTGATGTGCTTCTGAAGACCTAAACAAGATGGAAAGGCCAGGAGTACACGTAAGACTGATGCTCAAGATCATATATGAAGGTGGCCTGCAATATGTTATCTATTAACAGGACATATGCTCATGACATGCATAGGGTAGAAAGTAAAGAAAGTATAAAAAGTAAAGAGAAAAGACCTGCACTTACAGTTCTAGTGTGAGCAGTTCCATAGCAGGGCACTATTGAGGTTAGCTGCACTGCTTTAGTTGAGTAATGGAACAGAATCCAAATGAATTAAAGTGGGAACTGACAGCTCTTGTAAGAAATCTGGCTGTACAGGTGTGAGGCCCACAATGGTGAGGCAATTATTAGAATAAATGTATGGGTGGAGTGGAAGATTAGCTATTCCTCCCTGACTGTATATGAAAATACTGCAGCAAATGAACATAGATGGCAAGAATACAGGGCAAGGGATAAAGTTGAATCTTTACAAGAACAGAAAGGGTTAGTTAATTAATAACTGAAGCCTTCTGAAGCAGAAAGAGACAATAAAAAGGGCAATGAACATTAAAACTTTAACTTGTCATTTATACGTGAAAAGGCTTGATTTTTTATTTGCATAAATTCAATTTAAAAAAAAAACATTCCCTTTCTAAAATTATTTGAAGAGCTAAGGAAATAGGAACCTGATTCTTTCTATTCTAATTTTCCTTACTATAACAAAATTACTCAAAAAACAGTGCTACTATATGCACATGCCTGCAGTAAGAAAATCAATAATATCAACAAAAATATATTTAAAATTTTTGCATACACCAGAAGTTCTCAGAAACAAGTGTTGTTCGAAGTCTCTGGTAAGATCCTTGGGTGCTATCTTCATGGCAAAGTAAACTGAGGTCAAACACTTCTAAGACTCTACTTGTTTTAACCAGAGTTTATATAATCTGTTTGATATATTGAAATTGAACAGAAAATTGCTGCTGCTGCTGTTGTCATATTTGTTTGAGACCTTATCTGTAGTCCAAGCCACCATACTAAGAATTCATGATGAAGCCCAGGCTTTATGGATTTCATGGCAATCCTACCTCAGTCTATCTAATAATAGGATGCCAGGCCTACTGAAACTTCTTAAAAATGATTTATGGGAGGAAAAGAAATGGTTTGACAACCAAAACCACAAGTTTTTATCATTGTATAAAACATTAATCTGGCCACAAATGACACTATTTCTTTTCTATTAACACTCTAGACTTAACAATCTGGGGAGATGTGCATGTGATTCCTACAGCCTGTCTATTTCTACAAGAATTTCATTTCTAAGTACAATTAGAAGTGTGCAGGGTGGTGGTGCACACTTCAATCCCAGCACTTGGGAGGCAGAGATAGGCAGATCTCAGTGAGTTCGAGGCCAGCATGGTCTACAAAGTGAGTCCCAGGACAGCCAGGACAATCCCACAGTGAGATCCTGTCTCTGAGAAACCAAACAAACAAAAAGAAGCCAGGTGTGAAGCCCTGTATTTGGGAGGCAAAGGCAGGAACACAAAGAGTTCAAGGTCACCTTCAGCTACATAGTAAGTTCAAGACCAGCTAGCCTAGACTATAGAAGACCCTGTCTCAAAAAGAAAAAAATTTATATACCATATTAGAGAAGGCATTTTAATTAAAATACCGCTATTAAATTATGGATAGATTTTCATGTATTAGGTAGGCATTTAAAATATGAAGTATTTTCAAAACTCAGTATAAAAAAATACCTAGACTAGCTGAATTAGGTAGTACATACCTGTAAACCAGCACACAGGAAGCTAAGGCTAGAGTATCACAAGTTTAAGACAATAAAAGAAGTTTCAGGCTAACCTGGGCTATGAGATCTTAACTCAAAAAAGTAAGAATTAAATAAATAATAGCTTGAGGTAAAACCAGAAACACCCAAAGTTTGATATCTGGTACATGGAGGTGGGCTGTGGTAGATACACAAAGAGACAAGCTTCAGCCACAGTGGTGACATCTAAAATAATTATAACAGGCAAAGGTCGGATTTTATGAAGGACACATCCTCCATGGTCTCCACTGCCGTGACATTCCAGAGAATATACAAGCTCTGTGTTGTCAGTGGGTAACTGCGAGGGCAAAGGGGCATACAGCAGATTCTGGAATCAGTGATTGTATTCACTCCTGTGTGTATATGTGACCATGTCACGTGTATAGACGTATATCAGAACTCCAAACTGTAACTTCAACATGACATTTACTATAAGCAAATATCTCCAAAACCACTATCAAAAGTAAAACTGAGAAAGAGGAAATGAACTTGTTAACTTTAATCCTGAATGTACAAGAAGCTATAGCGTCTGCCTTATACAGATTTAACATCATTTCAGAACATGAAGCCATCACAGACTATTTTAAGGTAGAAAATATATTAGTTTTAAATGTATTACCTCACAACATTTAGGGCCTGAGAGTTTTCAATTCCTTTAAAAACAACTTTTCTGACATGATCTCCTAAACCATGGCCAGTAACAGTATTTTTTTCTCCTGGTAAGAAATCCCGGAATGACTTGGATGAAGGTGAGGGTAGAGAAGCCCTGCAGAGAAAGCAAAGATCATGTTAAAAACACTTAGCAGAGGGGCATTACAACCAGACAATATATAGTACAAAAAACGGTCAAAGAATGTAAAAGTGATTTATAGATTTTTCAGCAAAAACATGTAAAAACAGATCAGTTTCACAGATTTTTTTTCTCCTACAGCTATTTATTTAGAGCTTCAGTGTACATGGTTGAAAAAGACATGATATCCTTAATCTTTTTGTTTGTTGTATTATTTGTCAATTTGATATGTTAGGGTCATCTTGAAAGAGGGAACTTCGACTGACAAAATGTCTCTATCAGGCTAGCCTGTAAGAAAATCTGTGAGGGTGTTCTTAACTAATAATTGGTGCAGACTGGCCCAGCATACTGCTGGACTACCCTAGGCAGGTGGTCCTAAACAAGTGGGCCAAGTCAATAAGCAGCTTTCCTCCATGACCTCTGCTTCACTTCCTACCTCAGTTCCTGTCCTGTTTTCCTTCAGTGATGGGCTGTGATCTGGGACATATAAATCAAACAAATCTTTCCCTCCCCAAGTTGGTTCTGATCACTGCTTCAACACAGCAAAAGAAAAGCAAACTAAGATACAGAAAAACACTTTCATTAAATGACTATTCGAAGAGTATGCAATAAAATAAGAGGGGAGGATATACTCAAAATTTTTACAATTATTTAATTATAAGTTTCAATGTGGCAGTGGAATTTTGTTGATTTTGCACCAATGAAAATTATGCCATTAAGAGAAAGGAATTACTAGGTACCAAAGCTGGAGATAAACTCTAGATGTTAAAAATTAGTCATGATACTAAAATAGCTACTATAGTTGTGCAACAAAGTTATGTTTGGGGTATGTATTGGCTAGCTTTTTGTCACACTGACACAAGCTAGAGTCATTTGAAAGAGATACTTTTAATTGAGAAAATGTCTCTATAAGACTGACCTATAGGCAAGTCAGACACTTCATTGATTCAAGACTGATGTGGGAGGGCGCAGCCCGCTGTGGGTGGTGCCAACCCTGGGCAGGTGGTCCTGGGTTGCATAAAAAAAACAGGATGAGCAAGCCAGTGAACAGCATTCCTCCCTGGCTTCAGCTTCTGCATTGTGGTCCTGCCCAGACGTCCCTCAACAACAGACTGCAATGTGGAACTGAAAGGAGAAATAAACCCTTTCTTTTCCAAAAAGCTTTCTGTCATGGTATTTATCATAACAACAGAAACCCTAACTCTGACAGATGAATTAAATGACATATAAATAACTCAGCAGAGAAAAAGAAATGAAAAAGTAACAATGGCATTTCATGAGTGAAACACAATGTTCAAAAGCAGTTTATTTGAATGGACACGCACTAAAAGTCAATAAAAGATAGAAATCACTGGAATTGATGACTGTGAAGAACAGACAGATGGCTGACATTAATTTAAGTCAGTTTTGGTGAGTTATGAGACACTAAGCGGCTAACCTATATAACTAGAGAACCAGAACCAGCAGAGAGATACAGAAGGCAAAAATGTAAATCAGACAATAGCCAAACCTTTCCACAATTGGTAGGAAACAAATTTAAAGATTAAAAAATGTTAGCAAACCCCAACGACAAATGCAAAAAAAAAAAATCACCCTTAGGCAAAGTAAAAAAACTGCTTTAAATTAAAGTTAAAAGGAAAAGTTGGGGCCTAGCACACTTAACCTAGCAGGCAAGAGATCCTGAGTTTGACACCTGAACTGGAAGAGGGGTGTGTGTATGTGTTTGGTGGAGGTGGTCATGGGACTGCCCTGAATGCATACACAGACATACATCACAATATGAACGTGGCTAGCTTGTTTCAAAAACAATGGGAGTCCAAAAAGCAGTAGAAATAAATCATTTAACACACCAAGAAAACAAAAATGTCAATCTAGCCTACATCTCCAAACAAAACTTTGAAGCCATGAACAGGCCTTAACTGTGTTAGATAGAGGAGCAATAGATAATACGATGCACCATAGGAATTACAAAGATAACAAGAAACTACCACAAACAACCTGATGGAGAAAAGTATGATATTTTACAGGGTATGGGCAAATATACTAAAAAAAAAATGTATTACCAAAGATTAAAGGATCATACGTCCAACAGAGATAAATCTGAAGAACAGGCTAAGTGGAAGAAACCAGAAAATACACCTGTTTCAATTCTACTGAAATTACGTATTATATACCAAATACATATACTCTAATTACATTATGTTATAGATTAGATAAAACTAAACTACCAGCAACAAATAAAATTACCAGTCATTGACTCTGAGAGGAAAAGGGAACAACGATTATAAAGAAGCGTCTAGTGAGAATATTCTTAGATAACAGTAATGTCCAATAATTCATAAAAACAACAACATATAATTAAGAAGAGGGGTTTATTTCAGAAACAATAAAAACACCCACCAAAAGTCAATCAATTTATATAATTCATCATATTAAGATGATAGGATGAGTAAATCCCATGAAAAAAAAAATCCTATGATCCAGTCAAGAGAGGCTTCACAAACAAAATCCTTAGGTGTATATGTGTGTATGTGTGTGTGTATGTATGTGTATATACATATATATATATATATGATTTGTACATTATAAAAACTGCTGGGAAAAAAAAAACTAAGATTCCTATGCTCGCGATTTGGAGCATACTAAATTGTCAATCCTCAATTTGATCTACAGATTTAAAATAATTAATAAAAAAAGTCCATAAGTCTTTTCTTTATCTGTTTATATTTATTTTTGACAAAATTCATGCAAACATGTAAAAGACAAAGTAAATAATTTTGGAAAAAATTTGAGAACTTAATGGTCCCTCATTTCAGTGCTGACAGATACTTCTCATGTTGGTGGAGTAGAAGAGGAAACAGACCTAAGAGAACTCAGTAACGAGTCTAGATTAGATGTAGTGGTTTCATTTGTATTAAATAAAAAAAACAACCTGCCAAAAGAGCAGAGAATAAAACAGCCCCAATGATCAGTTGTACAGACAGGCAGTGGTGACACACACATTTAATCCCAGTAGTCACACTACTTTGACACAGAAACCAGATGGTAGTAGTGCACGCCTTTAACTCCAGCCCTAGAAAGGAATATAAAACAGGGGAAGACAGCTCTCACACACAGTCTCATTCTGAGATTCCTGGAGGCAGGATCACCATTTCAAAGAGGTAAGAGCCAGTGGCTGGCTGTTTTGCTTTTCTGGCCTTCAGGTTGAACCCCAACACCTGTTCTCTGGGTTCTTATTAATCGTGCTACAGTTAGACCCACACTCACTTCCAGCAACATACCCTTTCATCAGCAAATGTTGTGTCCACAGTTAAAGTCACTTACTTTAAGTAAAATCTCAAGCAGTAGGAGACAAAAAACTGATTTACAAATCTGTATTGGAACCATGAACTATTTTTTTAGTATTTGTGTTAAAAAAAACTTAAAAAAATTAATCTGAATCTGGCTTTATCATAAATAACTTGTTCATAACACACACACACACACACACACACACACACACACTACAAAAATCCAAAGTCCATTTAGAAAAACCACCTTCATTTCCTTTGCAGCCTTGGCCCTAATCCATACACATCTGAAGGTAGGGATGGCACAAAGGACAGGGACATGAGGGACTGGGAGCATTGTTGAAGATCCTGACAATCAGCTTGCTTGTAAATGCACGAGCTCTGTAACTCCTGCTAGCACAGTGCAAGCTGTCAGATTCACTCACAAGTCTAGGAATTCCCACATGTAGTAAACAGCACACACCCTGCCAAGTTCTTTCCAGACAAAAACAGTTCCCTGCTTAGGATAATAAAACTACTAAATAAGAGCAGCTACAGAATATCTCAAACTCGCGCTCTCGTTAGCCATGCACAGTAACCACCTATAAAGCAGCTAATGTGGTGGTCTAAGCAAGCCCGGCCCTTTCCACTGGTTATGTCCAGATTTAAAACAGTGTCTTGTATCCCACAATTTTGCTTTCCGAAATCGGGCGTTGGTTATTATCCATTCTAAAAGCCACAGAAAATTTATGGAGAAATATTTGCAGAAATTTATATCCATACAAAATTTAGTCAGAATTTTGTTCCTTAGCCCCAGCAACTTTAATGAATAATAATTTCCAGGTCAAAAAGGCTAAATAACTGCAATTATTTTATATGAGCTAGCTCAAAAGAATTTACACTCAGACATCACGCCAGGCCACAAAGACTATGTATTTTCCACAAGATGATAGTGAAAAATATATTTCTCCAAGTAAAACATTTGAAAACGAGAAGTGCCCAGATCCCACACGCACTCAAAGTTTCACAGTAGTTTTACAATTCAACTGGCTAGAACTTCGTTCAAATGCAAAACCCCATTCTAGCTAGCATTTTCCATGGCCACACCTAACTGTAGGTAGCAAGGGCACAACTATATGCTGGGAACATGGAGAATGACTGCATGCATTGTGAACGCTGCCCCAACCAGTGTTAAGATTTAGCAGGCTCATTTGGGCTTTAGTTAACTGTACTTTTTACATTAATCTAAGACAAATACAAAAACATCTACAAAAGTCAAATCTTATTAGGTGAGTCTAGAGATAATGAAATGCAAGTAGCTAAAAAATATACCATCATCATACATTCATTCTGTAAAGCTCACCTACAAGGCAGATTAAAATGCTAACTTTAGATTTATTTTCTACTTTTCTAAACAAGAATATAATTTAAACGCTGCCAATTATTTTTCAACTAGCATGTACAAGGGATGGTGTCTCAGGAGTAGTCACCATACATTACGTATGTGTTTTCACAGCTCATGTGTCTCACTTAAAAGTGAAAATATGTATTATATTGAATAATGTGATTAACTGTACTTTATGTATTTTGTACATAATTAACAATTAAAATATATATCAAAAGCAGCATATTAAGTTTATTTTGTCTTAAACTCAATTTAAACTTTACAGACATATACTAATTCAAGAAAGAAAAATCAACAATATTTATTTCAATTTATACTAAACATGCCTCAAAGTTCCTAAACACTAATCATTAACTAATTATTTTATATAAATGTATTCTTTAAATTTCTAACAAATACTTTCTGATCTATGCCAATAACTTAAGATAAAATGCATATAACGTCACAGCCTGTTATATTCATATATTATGCATATTATTCTAAATAGATATCTACACATACATACTTACATATACATTTTAAAAGTTGTTTCAGTTTAGTGTTTAATGAGTATAAATAAAAGCAATGTATAATATATCCTAAGAACTTCCCAGAAACGCAGCCTTTGAAAGCTCCTAAGCAGTGCTGCAGTATAGCTCAGCGGCAGAGCACTTGCCTTGCACACCTAAGGCCTAGGTTCAATCTCTAGCACCATGGGGGGGATAAAAGTCTTAAGAAGAAATATAGTTGAGTCTAAAGTTATAAAAGAATATTAAACATAAATCATTTATTTTCAATCATTAATAAATTTAGATACTATTTCTGCTTAGAAGTCAAAATAATCTGTATTTTGTCAGTTATATAAATTGTCTTGATATCTTATGATATATAAAATTAATCACTCATTTGTTTGTGCTTAAGTTTTTCAGTTGTGTTCTCATAAAGACTTTGTAATAAGTATCAGTTATACTTAATCATGGCACAATTACTTTTCAATAAAATATCCCCATATTTCTGCCAAATTCAATGGCATTTTTCTCCTCATATTCCTTGAACTCTCCTTAATAAGCAATACTCCATTTCCTTTGCATTTTAGGAAGATAGTGCCATGCGCATGAGGTTCAGCTCATGCTGCCAATGATCATGGGGGAGCTGACTAATTTAAACATCAAAATCTGAGGTTTCAAATACCTCATCACTTTCACTAAACATAATTATCAGAACAAGTCATAAATGCACAGCAGCCTGAGGTCAGCATGACTGCATCAGTCAGCAGCTACAGGGACAACTGGTGTGTGTGTAGGAAGACGGAAACTGAGTTGGTCGGACAGAAAGAGCCTCACAAACTCCTGTCTTCTGGAGACACCCATCGGACCAGACCTTTTGTGATGTGGCTGGGGTGCCAGATGTCACCTACCTTAATACAAGGAAAAGTTGACTTGAAATCACAAGGCAAATGGAAAACAGGAATAATAAGCTGTGTGCATGTGTGGTAAAGCATGTGAAAACCTATACCAAATGTTGAACTGAGCAGTGGTCACCTCCTTCAGCTTCGAGAATTCTAGCACCTAAATATGCAGACCTTGTCAGTAGAAGCAGAAGTTGCCCATTAGAAAACTAAGATCTCTGGAAAGACACCAAAGATCATCAACATATGTGGGATCCCAAAAGGGAGACTGTATGGAATCATATAATTAGACACATAGGCACAGAGTATATCCAAATGGAGCAGAAAAGCAAAAGAAGCAACATACTAATACAACAAGACATAAAAATGAACCATAACAGAGACCTCTGAAGCAAACAGCAGTGCTAATCAAACACTAGTTTTAACATTTATGAATGAATCATACAGTATGGCATTTTCACTTCCTCTATCAATATATTGCTAAGATCCGGCTACATGGTTATATTTAGTCACCCTCCCTCCCTTTCATTACTCTGCAGCACTGTACTTTTTTTAATGTTTAGCCAAGCATCAATGAGAGATGACAAAGCTGTACTGGGTTTTAGTTATTGCAGTGTTGACAATTTGGACATTCTTATAGTGTGTATACAGTGTACACATGGATTTCTGCTTCACACCCAGAAAACGGGAGGATCATTTACACACTAAAAGGACTGATCGCAGGATCTGAATCGGGAGTACTATAAAGGCCAAAAACTACCACAGCAAATGATACAGACCACAGAACATAGGTGCCAAGAAAGCTGCTGCCAGGAAAAATCCTGAAACTCCTTGTCCTTGTTTGCTGCTGGCTTTTAAAATAAGCTAACTGATGCCACTGTGAAATCCATATTATTAAACTCAAAATATCCTCAAGTATTTAACAACCTCTCTCAGATACAGTAACATCTAGAATCATGACAGCAGTTTTAAAACCCGGTTTTGCCTATGTTTAGAGAAACCCCCTGAGTGCTGCAACAGGCCCACATCAAATCTTCATATTTCCTGTGGCTTTTGCTTCCTTCCTCACTGGCCATGCTTCACACCTACTGCTCCTTTGGAAGGCAGACTCAGAGCAAAATCAATTTTTCGCTATTCTCTTCAAAATAATTTCCATTTTCAGTGGAAGAAAACAACAACAAAACTTCAGGAACAAAGTGACAGTCATGAACACTGACAGAATTCTCCTGCCCTATCCTTCCCTGCCCTCTATCCCTCTATCCATGTACCTTTCTCTTAAACTGGGTCCCAAACATTATGATACGAGCTTCCAAAAAGAAAAACTAGAAAGGAGGCAAAGATAACATTTTACACAACTCATCTTTGGAGATGGTTGCTAGCAATGTGGCCACCATGGGAAGACTGTCATGGTGCAAACTCCCAAGATGCAACACAAAATCAACTGACGGCTGCTTCATCTGTACTATGGGAAACAACCAAGGAGGCACACAGAACGACCAAAGGACCATATTATTAAAACTCAAGTTTGCTGTTCTGAAGTTTTAGTGTATTTGTTCCTTAAACTGAAACACTAAATCTCTCTTTAACAGAAACTACAGAATGGCAAGAATGACATTCAAAAGTAAAACATAAATCCAGTTTTGAAACCATGATGTCTGTCAATACATCTAAAATAATAAAACATACATTTTTTAGAAGTCTGTACTGTACAAGTTCTAACACTTAAGTTAAAAAATAACAAGGGAAATGAAATATTAAG
This sequence comes from Bramus lutescens, assembly GCA_001685075.1. NCBI lineage: Eukaryota > Metazoa > Chordata > Mammalia > Rodentia > Cricetidae > Bramus > Bramus lutescens. The sequence continues at coordinate 49,616 of LOEQ01003460.1, forward strand.
AAGGACTTTAGAAACACATGCAGGGGAACTCAAAAGCCAAGGGAAGACGCCTGAACTTTAACAATAAACATACCATGCATTCGCTGGCTTGGGAGACTTTGAAGGAGCTGTCAGAACTGGTTCCATGCTGTTTGTTCCGGAACTATTTTCTTTGGTGGTCAATGCAATCATTTTCCGTTGCCTCTGAGAAAGTTTGACTCCATGAGAAATAATTTTTCTAAAAATTAAATTAGAGTAAACCAATTATTTCTACTGGCTTCACTGCTTCTAAGAAATCTCAGTTTCCTAAGAAATCATTGTACTTGAAACAAAAATCAAACCCCTTAGCATTAATGTCTGTTTAATCGAGATCATCGTAACATGTTTTCTATTAATTTTCAATTGCTTCAGTTTATACTGCTGATGATCAAATAATGGTTAAACATGAGCCCCCAGAATACCATGTTTTTCACAAGACCTCGCATCAGGCTTGTGCATTTCTTCAGAAATGAGACTTCATGATCACTTCAGCGACAACTGTCCACTAGCCTTCTAGCATGCCACACCCCACTCCACTGCATTAGTGCATCACACCAACTCAGTCATTAGCACACAGCTAGCAAACAGCACTGAGGCTAAGTTACCTATCAGAGATAGGTATCTTTATAATCATTATATCAATTGTACAAAAATTAGAGTAAAGACCCAGTATGTCATTCCAATTCTGTAGGACAGAATACAACATAGACTTTTGTCTTAATATTTTTTAACCAACCCTAAGTTTGACTTTGGTGCTGCGCCATATTTTTGTCTACTTTCTTCTGTTTCCATGATGGTTCTGAAATCCACAACAGGAGGACTCACAGGGCTAAAAGACAAAAATAGATAGATAGATAGATAGATAGATAGATAGATAGATAGATAGATAG
>LOEQ01003460.1:52825-77926 GCA_001685075.1 Bramus lutescens
GCCGTGCGGGAGCTGGGCTGGACAAAAAGCAGGGCCCGCTCCCCTATCACTACACTTCCCCCTGCCCTGCAGGGCTATAGGAACCATGTGAAAGAGAAGGTAGAGATCTTTTAAGAGTCAGAGGGGATGGAGGAGACCAAGGAAACAGCATCTTCCAGACATAACGGAACTGCTGCACAGATGAACTCACGAAGACTACGGCAGCATACACAGGACCTCCACAGGTCTAAGCCAGAGAGCGTCCCAGCAGTGAGAGGGGAACACAGGCATGATCTCCTGTCCTTAACTCAGAAAGTATCTCTAACCGACAACTGCTTGCTAAGCAAAAGATAGTTTTCTCCAATGGAGTCTCATTACAGAAACAAATCACTCTTAAGCACATACTCCAACACCAGCAGTACATGGCCAATACAAATGAACCCAATAGCACTTTGTAGACATTTTGCCTCATATTGCTTTGTTTGGGCATCTTTCTTTTAATATTTCTGAACTTTTACTTGTATTATTATGGTTTATGATTTTGTGTTTTATGGGTTTGGGGTTTTGTGTGTATCTGTTATATGTATTTCCTGTGGTTTTTCTTTTTTGTTGAATTCTGTTGAATTTTTGTTTGTTGCCTGTTTGTTTTCTAAAGAAAGAAAGAATGCAGGCATGGAGTTGGATGGGTAGGGATGTGGGTGAGAATCTGGGAGGAGAAACCATGACCAGAATATATCATATAAAAAAAATTTTCAATTAAAATCAATAAATAAATAAATAAGAAAAAAGAAAATCCTACCTGCAAGAGCCAGCAACCCAACTGGAAGAGCCTGCAGTGTCGATTCTGTTACTAGGAATGAACTGGGGAGCAGATTTAGATGTTGGTGATTTTTCCCATGGTTTGAAATCTTCCCTAGCACATGCAGGAGGTGTACCATTCACATATGGTTTAGCTTTCCGCTGTAAGAAAAAAAGAGAACCTAAGTTGTAATGGCAAGCATCTAATTTAGTAGCTTAGCGTGTCTAGTCAGCAACACCCAATCAGCTAACACTTGCCAGTTCTGTTTCCAGGCACAGCACTTAGCCAGCTCACCCTCATCACTTACTACAAGCTGCTGGGCACACAGGAAAGTAAGTCCACACCTTAAACTTCTACTCAGACAAATAGCAAACAAGCAAAAATACAAGCAGTACATATAAGATATGAAGCAGCAATATTAAAATTCCTATTTTAGAAATAAAATCCACTTTAGACATGAAAATTTGGTACAAATGTTTTATAATCCACTCTAGGATGTAATATTTTAAATAATAAATACTACAATAAAATAATATTGACACTTCAAAGGAGTCTTGAAGTCACAGCTATTGCAGAAGATTCAACTTCCTTATAATCACTGTCCTGCAGATTAACCTTATGAGAACAATTTCCTTCAAAGTTCTGTGTTAAACCTGAACACTTTGTAAGAAGAACAAATTCATAGTCTCAGAAACTCCTAGATGTTCCAATATGTTCTGTGAAAACAGAAAAAGTTGCAGAAAAATGACTCAATTTCTAAAAATGTAACTGTCTTCCTTCCTGGAAAGAAAACTGTGGAGCAGGTATTTAAAGGTGTTTTGAGAAGCCTCCTCAAAGCTGAGGAGTGCTGCAGCAGAGGAACGGGAGAGAAACGACAAAATTTGAAATCAGGCTTACTATCAAAATTATTTTTATCTTATAAAGTTTATTTTGTTTTAAAAGCCACTTCATAAAATGTTTCTGGAATTTAGCTACAAATATACCTTTCAGAATTATATTCAATCCTCAATGTTATATCATCACTGATGTTTAGCATCAATATATTTTATATATTAAAAGATTAGAATTATAAAGGATTCAAAACTGTACTAAAATTTCTACAATTAGAATAATCATATAACTTATAAAAAACATACATTATACATATTAGTTTTAGTTTTTTGTTAACACCAGGGAAGTATGAGAAAATGTGAGAGAATATAATGAAAATAAAGGTAAAATGCAGGCACATCCAACATGGTGTTAAGGAAACAATGCTTTATCATACTAACCTCGACCTTATCCAAATGGAACCCTGCTATAAAATCAGGTGACTGTAAATCTCTGGGACTACCCACTCCTGCATAGCTTCCTTCAGAGTCTGAGGTCAACAGTTCTGGAAGAGACTCCACAGAATTGGTCTTCCCAGACTTTAATAATCCTAAAATATAAAATAAAATGAAGTAAATAAATGTTAAGCAGACATATTAAGCATATATGCATTTCACTCAATGAGCCCCATAGAAAGCAAGAAGCTTATAGATCCAGACTACAGTAACACTGAAATGATACTCACTACACCAACAGCACACTGCTTAAGTTAAGGAGATAGACATTAAGTGAAAGATCAACATGGAGGAGATAGTAACACAACTGTTTACTCATCCTGTCTCTAATAACTAATCAATAAATCTCAACAACATAGAATTCCACAGGATCTGCCTTGAAGAGAGTTATCCTCCTTCCTCAAGAAAGGTAAGAAGGGAGATGACGGACTCCACAGCAACCTGATCCCTGCTGTCCCTTTTCAGCTATCAAAGCCACTGTGCACTGTAGGGAGGGACTGGTTCCGCTGTGTGCCAGCAGTCAGCCCAGGAACACAGGCTCCTACTGATCCCACTGGTAGCCTGACAAAGGGTTCCTCAGTTTGTTTTCTATACAAAACAAAAACCTGTCATTTGAAATTTTTAATTAGCTTACCCCGTGAAAGGACCTAAATGCCTCTGTTATCCCTATATTCAGGTTCACCACGAACATAACACAAAGTAAACTTCTGCTTGATTTCAGGTGATAATTCACACATTTCAAAATAATTAGAATCTATATAGCATGCCAAAAGAAATTTGAAGATGAAGGCATTACCTGAGCTATAAAAGCTATACAACTGATTAAAAATAAAGTGTGCTGTCTCTTAAACATTCAGAAAAGTGCTCCCTTTTAAGGAGCTCACCAGACACATGGCAGTTCTCTTCTGTTGTTCATGACTACAAACAGCTTGACAATGACATTCAACCTTGCCCCTACTATCAAAGGTATTTTAACTAAATTTTTATTTGAGATATTACACTTAAAATTGTATGCTTTACAAACCCATTAAAATCAAGAGACTCAAATAATTGATAGACATAGCAAGCAAATATTTTTGGTCAAAACAAAACGCTTTAACAGGACCACTTGTCTAATTTTAAGGATCAGCATCCAAGTTAGGTCTCCACACAGTCATTTCTGATGACAGGTGCCTTGTGCTCAAATCTTCCTTTTTGGTCCTCAATTAACTTTCATCCTTTCAACATTATCTGCTTGGGCCGCAGAAATCATGCAACATCAGAATGTATATGGAACTTGACTCAAGAGAGCAAATACTATCTGTTCCTTCTGTCATCATCTCAGATCTTCATAGGCTTTCCAGATTATTTCCTAAATACGTCATAGCAGATGTGTTAAGATCAGAGTATGATAATACTGTTGGTGTCTGTCCTTACCTTGTATCTTATTTAAAGAAGGATTTCTTTGCTGTTTTCCTGCCACATCTACCAGGCTGAGCTAGCTAGCCTGTGTGATTCAATGATTTCTGTCTGTCTCTAATCTCCTAGAGGTGCACTGGGATTATTTATGCTCCTGCTCTGCATCCAGCTTTGACTTGGGTTCTGAGGATTATAACTCAGGTCCTCACTTTCACAGCTAATGCTTTTACCCACAGAACAACTCCCTACCCATGAGAATAAGACTCTAACACACATATAAACACACACATTCACACACACACACACACTCAATCGAATCATACTATTTAAATCCAATCAAGTATCTACTTCTTCCTTAAGTCATGACGTAACTGAAAGATTCCCAATTTCCTAACGTCCGACCACTTATCCAGCCCTTTCTACCTACACTTTGTCTTTAGACTAGAGGTAAAGCCTTCAACAGAGAATATAAAAATCACAGAATGATATGGAAAGACCCTAAAATGTATCTTTCTCATTTCTACATCTCGTGATTCCGACCTTTAATGCTTCATAAATCAATCTAGGCAAATAATCTCTCCTATTAAGTGATGTGGGAGTCCCCTCTATGTGTTGCTTGTTTTGATTAATGAATAAAGAAACTGCCTTGGCCTGATAGGGAAGAATTTAGGTAGGCAGAGAAGACAGAACTGAATTCTGGGAAGAAGAAAGCAGAGTCAGAGGGACGCTATGGATCTGCGGCTGGAGGTAGACGTGCTGAAACTTTTCTGGTAGGCCACGACCTCATGGTGATATACAGATTGATAGAAATGGGTTAAGTAAAGATTTAAGAGTTAGCCAATAAGAAGCTAGAGCTAATGGGCCAAGCAGTGTTTTAATTAATAGCTTTTGTGTAGTCATTTCAGGGCTAAACTAGCAGGCCAGCAGGGACGAACAAGCAGCCAGGCTCTCCTTGCAACAATTAAGTATCTTCTGTGTTATTTAAACCCATTATTCTTAACATTATTTCCTTCAATTGTAACAAACATATCAAATACTTCATTTGTAAAATTTAAGCCATCTTTTCCCAAGGAACACAAGTCAATACACAGGGCAGAGTGCCTGTAAATGCTGTGACAAAAACACACCAGGTCATGTCTGGCTGCCATATGTGGGCACACTACCACCTGAAAGGCCATACTGGAGTCTCCTTACTTGTGGTCATACTAACATTTTGCATAGTTTAAATATAGATAAGACGAATCTATAAAATGGGACAACATATAAAACAACTAGCCTCAACATCTGAGAAAACAATACAAAACAAACAGCATGGAAGATACTGTTCTAGCTAAGAGATATTAACAAGCAAAGGCAGTGTTAAACTTGACAGAACAAGAAACAATGGCTGAAACAACACTCTAAAAACAGTTTGTTGGGCAACATTGGAACTCTGGATGCAGAAGCTAGCACTGGGTAAAGCTATAAGTACTATGTTAACTCTCTGATGCTGGTACTGGGGTTTTAGAGGAGAGTGTTCTTAAGAGTTTTACTATAATATTTATGAGAAACAGTGTATCTACAGAGTATTCCAAGCGGATCAGCTAAACACAGCTCTGTCAGCATATGCATTGTGTGTGGAATGTTTAGAGGACAACAGTGGGCAACAGGCAACTGTGCTTCTTACAGAAGATGTAATCTATACAGAGCTGCAATGCAGAACACTGCCTGGCATGTATGAGGCTCAGGGTCAGTCCTTAGAACCACAGAAAGGAAAGGTTGAGGGGAGAGAAGGAAGAAAATGTGGCAATAAATTAACAGTGAGTCTAAATAGAGTGTAAAGGTGTTTACATGTTGCATGTGTGTGCCTGCATATATCTTTTATATTTTGAGCAACTAATAAGAAATTTTAAATTAAGGCTGGCAGATGGACCAGCAAGTAAAGGTTCTTGTGATTGGTGAATCATGATGACCTACATTTGATCCCTGGAGCCTGCATAATGGTGAAGGATAGAAATCACTCCTAACAGTTGTCCCCTGACCTCCACACACAGACCAGAAATATACTCAAACGTACTAACCTGCCGATGGTGGACTCTGAATAATGTCTGAAAGGTTGTAGCCTCCAGAACTGTCAGAACGCTTCCGCGGCTTCTTTTTAGCTCTTGTTTTTGCTTTCTTGAACATTGTTTCCCTAGGAAAATGCAAACATAGAATCGAAGGCAAAAAGAGTTTGATCAAGCACAAACTCAAAGGGCAAAGGGACCCTCAACTTCACCAAGGCAAGATTGAGGACATACATCTGTACCAAGAGGAAGTGAGAACTGAACAGCATCCTGGCTACAAGAAGGAAATCTTAGGTCAAGTAGATTTCTATTCATAATAAAACATTTACCAATAAATAAATAAATAAATAAATAAATAAATAAATAAATAAATAAATAAANGTGTGTGTGTGTGTGTGTGTGTGTGTGTCTGCGTGCGTGTGTGCATGCCTGTGTGTATGTGTTTGTGAGATGCATTTTGTTTGTACAATGTGAAGGCATCAGGGGTCCTACTCCATCACCTTCTAGCGTATTCCCTGCAGACAAGATCTCTCACTAAATCTGGAGCTCTCGATGTTTGCTTGTATTTATTACTTCACACTAACACCTAGGTCCCTACCTTGAGTCTGCAGCCTGTCTGGCCAGCAAGCCCCAGAGAACCTCCTGTGTCTCACCTCTCAGGGCTGTTGGACTATGAGGAATATGGCCAGCCCTGGGTTTTAAGGGTGGGCTGTAGTCCCAGCTAAGATCCTCAGGCTTGTGCAGCTGTGTTCTTTCCTATAGAAACACCTCCGGCAGCCTTTGTGGTAGTTTCTCTACAGTACTTGAGTAAATGTTTAATTGTTTGAATTAAATACTATAAATCAGGAAAGGAAAAGTAAGTATCTGTGAGTGCAACAACTGTCTTGTTTTAATGAAATATTTATCATCTCATTATATACTACAGTTCTGCAAGCCAGCTGTGAATATATCATTTTGTGGCAGTTAATGAGTTATTTAACTCAATGTTAATGAACTTTATAATTTAATATTGTGTGTTATACATTTTAGGACAATAAGTGTAACTTCTGTACAAAATGATACCACATCAGGAAAAATGTTTGGAAAGTAATTAGAAGAATACTTCTAGAACTCAAGAATTTTTCCATAAGCTGTTTATCTAGCATAGATGACTTCAACACCCACAGACTTCACCCTACCAAGTTATTTGTCCCACAGGAATAAGTAATTCTATGATGTGAGCCGAAAATTCTAATAAGTTATTAGCCTAAAATACTAATTAGGCATTTATTCTATACAGAGGTTGTCAAAATTGTTAGAATCACATCTTGTTGACAGACTCCCAAATCTAAATCTCTGTGGACCACTGTTGGGGTCTGAATATGAAATGTCCTCCCACAGACAAAGTGGCCCCAGATAGAGTAAGGCTCAAAAGTAGGGTCACAGGAAAGACTCATAATAATGAGTCCAATTTCATCAAAGGATTAACAAATTTATGAGTTTACATCTATTCAGAAGTAAGGTTCTAACTGGAGAAAAGAGATCACTGGAGCATTTCTTGGAAGAGTGTATTGTGTTCTGGTCTCTTCTCTCCCTCCTTGGCCTTACGAGGTGAGCAGCCTTGCTCTGCCATGCCAGCTGGCACTGTTGTGATACTCTGCAAAGGTGCCAGCTGGACATGAACAAACCTTCGGAAGCTGGAGGATAGAGCAAACCCTTTATTTAACCTTTCACTGATTTTTCTCACAATGCCAAAAAGCTAGAGTAGTAACCATCTACTGAAGCTGTCAGGGTCTACAGAGGACTCCTTAGAAAATGTCACCCCATCTCTGGCTGCTGCATTCCTCTCAGGATGCTCTCTAGTCCAGTCTGAGTACAAACCTGCAGCCTTCTACCAAGATGGAGGAGAGACAATAACTTGGCTGAACAGGGTTCAGAAAGGGATGGGACCCATCTGTCCTAATCTTCATGAGCCCAGCTGCCATGAACATCAAGCGTTTCCAAAACAATTTCAAGCTTTGTGCCGTCATTACTCTAGAGACACTACTTTCTAGCCAACACCAGGCTTATCTCCTGACCACTGCTGGCACCTCTGCTGTTCTTCCACTCTAGTGCAGCAGCATACCTTTTTAAATGCCTTTACCATAACTTCAGGAGGTTTGGAAGAGAGCATTAAGACAAAAGCACTTAACTAACCTGTATACCTATCTGAAGGCTACAGTATTTTTTTATTTACATGTTAAACAGTTTAGATGTAAAATAACAATTATGTATAATTACTTTGTATTATCTCAAAACAAAAACTGCATATTCTTACTTCCTACATCAGAAGTTCTCAATTTATAATTCCAATATTAATATAAAATGTCAAATGTCCAACAGGGTAAGGAAGAAGAGAAAGAGGGAAAGAAAAAAGAGAGCAGTGCTTACGAGTGATTTGGTTCCATATTTATTTCTTCTTTGAAAAAGACATCTCCATCCTCTACTTGCATGGAGCTAATATCTGGTCCATCTTGGTATGGTGTAATGACTCTTCTCTCCATTGCTGGAATCTACAGAATGAAACATAACACCTTTTAAATACAAAATTTGTGAAGATTCATAAAAATTGATAAAATATACCACTTATAATATCAGGTGGTAACATTAACTAGAAAAAGTCTAGGATGGCTAACAACTCAAATACAATGGGGAAATATTTTTTATTTATTGATTCAATAAAAAGCATATTACATAAAATTGGTGGTGGGGGGCTGAAAGGCAGCTCTGCTTTCTTTTAAGTGGAGGCTGATGCAGCTCTCAGGAGTCATGTGACTCCATGCTCTGTACTGTTCTGACCTTTCTAACTAAAACTTTGAAACAATGATTTTTATTATAAATAAGAGATGTATTAATTTTATTATGCCTCAATTTTGATTTTCACACTTATCTGAGACTTGAAAGAAATGCTAGGTTCTAGTTTCTAAAAGTTAATGTATTTGCATTCACTAAGAAATTATTCCATTGTCATGTCTGGTATAATAATACCCTGTTTTTAAAAGTAATTCCATAGCTTACAAAATCTATACTGAGAAAATAAAAATATTACCATTTTTCGGTAAAATATGGAAAGATCCTTCAAAACATCCTCACTTAAAACATCAAGAGACCTGAAAAACAGAAAGTAAAATTCTAGCTTAAGACTCAAATTTAGCAGCTATCAAGATTTCCAAATATGTTTATTTCAAATTGTCAAGTAACAAAGTTCTTTTTCAAGTTTACATACACTAGCTATGAAAATTCCTTTTGAAATAGGTATAGTTATATGCTATAAATTTTAGATACCAGCAAACATATTATATAAGTATCTTGATAAAACTAAAGCAAGTCTTTCGAATGAGAACAAATATAACCTCTTCTACTGCAACGTGATACCAAATACTCATTTCTCAACCTTCTTCCCTAACTGTAAAGACCAACTGTGTAAAGAGTACTGCAATGACAGAACACTGCCTTAAGCACCAGGGCATCCAGGTATCCAGGGTATCCTAGCATTATCACTACTCTCAATTACCTCTATGACCAAGAGGAGCTCACTTAGCTTCTGAGTCTTAACATCTTCCAGAATAGAATAAAGTTTGGATTACGTCGATTATATTCAACATGAATTCAAGTCCCACAGGTTCCAGAAGGTATTTTAGGCATCAATGAAAATTTAAAACAAAGCTTACATCCATTTGTGTGTGTATGTATAATTGTTTTATATACACAAAGCAATATGTATACATACACATGAGTTGTGTTGTTTTTAAAGCTATTTCTACAACTAGTACAAAGCAATTTTCATATGCAAATTTGTACCATAAGTTTCAGCACCTGTAGGATAATTACTTACATTAGGATGCAATGCTAAGTAAATTTTGTTACAGTCTTCCTTTTCTTAATATTTCTTTACATTTTGTTTTTACTTTTAGCAAACACATACTGATTAAGAACAGTTAAATTGACCTACAAAGTTATGCTTGTCTACTCATGCAAAATCACTCAGAGACATCACCACAGCAGGTGCTATCCCAAAGTGACTCAGAGGAAACATCTGTCTCAGGATAACAGAAAACCATGTGATACAGAATTTTCCATTATATTAGTTTTGAAAATATTGGTATTTGTTTTGTTTTTTGGTAGCCTCTTATCTGACAAACTGAATGTGATTAATTTGACAATACAGAAAAATAAACCTGCTCAAGAGAATCACTAATGTCAGAAATGAAACTAAGTTCAGAAACCCAATCAGCTACTAATGTATTTTTAATTTAATTTGAATTTTAAAAATTTAACCACAAAAAAATGCTTAAATGGCAACAAAATTTTCTTTAAATCAGCCCTAGTTGGTGATTATTAAGACCATTCATGATTCATCTCAAGAAAACAGAAGAGCACTTTATTTCAGTGTTTTAAAAAAACTTTAATTAAAAATCATGTTGAATTTGCAAAGTGGGTGGGTAAGTTGTTAGCATTAGCTTTGATATTTTTACTCATTTCACTGTTGTTGCTTTGATACAGTCTCATATATAGCCTTGTCTGGCCTAGAGTCTGCTATGTAGCCGAAGCTGACCTTGAACTCACAGAGATCCACTTGTCTTTGCCTTCAGGGTGCTAAGATTAAGGGCATGCACCTCCATGTCATTTGCTAACATTTGTAATGATCAAGATTTTCTCAGCTCTTACCACCCAAATTAAAAAGGACAAAAGTTCTCCAAGTCTTCTCATTTGAAAACAAGAATATTAAGAAAAACTATTTCACAACTATATAAAAATCAGTTTATGTACCATTTTTAGAAAAATGTCCAGTATATATAAAACACTAAATATTAATTATTGTAACTACTCATACAAAATATAAAACTACATATATATGTGTGTATATATAATATCATTATAATAAGTAGTATTAGCTACTACTATTATTATTATTGAAACAAAACACAGAACAAAGAGAAGGTAAATTATCTTAAATATCTTAAAATGCAAACTGACACCAAAGATTCCAATTCCAAAAATCTTCACTCACAAATGTAGCCTCATTTTTCTGACCACTGACTTAGCAGTGAGAAGTAATATTTTATCTTCTTTAGGTACAAAATTTTTCATTAAAAACAAAAAAATTCAAGTGCAAATAGGGCTGGTACACATACAGAATCCTAATGAGTAGTGAGCAAAAAACTGTCCTGGGCCACACAGCCAAAACCTGCCTCAATAAAAAATAATTTTTAAATTATTGTTAGAAACACTGGAAGTTTCCATGGTACCTCTAATTCTGAAAGTGATGGTTCCTTAGCATTTGTCAAATTCTTTCCACCTTCGTAAATATATATTCAATTTTAAAGTCCAAGTGCATCTTTTATTTATATACAAACATCTGTTGGTGCAAAAATCATACAGCATAGAAACCCAACTAACCTTGCTTCAAGTAAGGCTGCCATATTCAGCCCTATGAACTGTAAACAAGACAGTTTCAACTGCTCAGCATTGTACATTGCTGCAAACTCCAGCAGCATAGCAGCATTCTTAAGGGTAACTACAGAGAAAAGAGATTTGCAACATTAGATGAAAAGGATTTATTTTAACAAGTGAAATACTTGCATTTTAAAGTTACACAATTTAAACATTTAAAACAAGAAAATTATCTTTAAACAAATAAATGAATGCTGAGATGAATACAGAAATGAGTTTTATTACAGTATGCTAAAGTAAGTTTAACTGACTGGTTTCTAAGGGAAAAAATTAGCTTGAACACACAAAAATTTTAGAGAAAACAAAATACAGAAGGGAGATTAGTGTTAGCTGAAAGCAAATACATAAGAACTACCATTCTTCCCCGCAAAAACCTTGAATATTTTTCACTTTTCACCAGTGAACACTCCTTTCCATTCATGTAGCACAACTGTCTTCTATAACACTGAAACGACCAGTGGGCATGGCAGTGCACACCCTGTAATCCAGCACTCAGGCTGAGGCAGGGCTTCTATGCATTCACCAGTCTGGACTACATACATAGGTTTTGTCTAGGAATCGACAACTACAAACTAAACAGGCACTATGACTAGAAGAAACTGACAAACATTCTAAAACTTAACTGATCTATAGTATTGTCCATGCCAGTGCATAAGACTACACAAGAGTCCAGGATTCCTAACACTTCGTGATGTTCTATGGGACACGTTATTCTGCTAGAAACCTTCTAAGAATATTCTATCTGCTTGTAACTACAGCTACCTAAAACTCTCATCTTCTTATACTAAGGTCCAGTCAAGAGAACATAGCTGCTTTCTACAGTCGGTCTTGGGTCTTCTCCTATTTCGTTTTTCTCCCCCCCAACTGTCAAAAGTTAAAATCATAGTCAATAATACTCGCAGTCTCCCTCTGCCTAAGCTAACTGCAACCAATGATGAAATCATCTCAGAAAATGAAAGCAGAACACACAAAAGCTCTCTGTGAACTGCTTATGTGGAAATGATGTGTGCAATGACTAAACACACTTCCATGGAGCCTTTCTGCTAGGAATTTATCCACCAGTAAAAGCAGCTGTGCAGCAAAGACTAGGAAAAAATATCCGAGGAGGTCCAGCAGGGACCACTAAGCCATTGGAAACATCTAGATATATACTGTACAACTATGCCACAGTAAGTCCTTTATAGTAGCGTCTTTTCTTGATTATGGAAAGAAAATCAGTGCTATTTTCCTATTGCTAATCAAGGAAAAGACAGTCCACAACACTTAAAAAGACAAGAAAGTCAGGCAAGCTCCTATCCAAAAAAATAAAAAAATTAACAGAACTTCTTCCATATTTCCCAAAGCAGCGATGAACAGAAACACAAAACTTGCACAAAGGGTTATGAAAACTCCGCCTTTCGTATCAGAATAAACAAAATCATCTAAATAAAGACAGGAGAGGAGAAAGGGCATTTGAAGACCACTGTGGCACTGAAAGGATCAGTAACACTGAGCTCAACACAGTGAGAACCAAACAGTGGAAAAATGAAAAACACATGGCCTGCATAGCTAAGTCATTTCTACACTTTGAAGAAGTGGAGCACAAATGGCAACCCACACATAAAAATTAATATTTACTTTCTAAGTTGAGCATTTGTTTTTTGTTTGTTTTTGAGGAAGAATCTCACTTACGTAGCTCTGGAACTCTCTATGTAGACCAGGAGCTCTGGCCTGGAACTCTATATAGACCAGGCTGACTTCAAATTTACAAAGACACACCTGCCTCTGCCTCCCAAGTGCTGGAAATTAAGGTGTGTGCCACCATGTCCAACGATCTTGAGTTTTTTGAAAAGCAGACACACGTAACAATGACGTTTCACCATAATGGAAAACAAGCTAATACAATAAAGCAGACTGCATTATACTGAAGGCACGGCAATTCTAATTCTGATACTCACGTTTTTCAGTCAATGCTCCTTCACAGGTTTCCTTTAATCTAGTTATGAGAAGCTGATCGGCCACTACAAGAACACTACAAATAAAATCCACATTTTGAGACTCTAACAAGAAGAAAAAAAAGAAAAAAAAATTACTCTGTTTTTCTGTAACCATTTTAACTAGTAAAAAGCAAAAAGTTAAGACATCAAGGTAAAGAGGCTTATGATTCTCTTCTACATGTCGGACAACTACAACAAATTGTGAACTCATCAAATAATCTATACCATTCAAGTGGACAACTAGAAAAAAATTCCCTAAAATGCCTGAAATTTAAAGATCTCTTCCTATTACTGTGACTAAAACCCCAACTAAAGGAGCTCAGAAAGAAAGGTTTACTCTGGCTTGTAGTTCAACACACAGTCTCACAGCAGGGGGAGTCAGGGCGACAGGAGACTGAAGAAGTTGGCAACAATGCTACCAGTGAAAAGAAAGTAATAGATGCATACTTCTGCTCAGCCCCCCTTTGCTATTCAATCAAGGACCCTAATCCAGGGAATACAGCCTCACAGTGCATGGTTCTTCCACCTTAATTAATGTTCTTCCTATCTTCATTACCATAATTAGGATAATCCCCAGCAGGCACACATGTCCAGAGGTCGGTCCATCTCCCTCCAATTAACTCTACATTTTAAGTTGACAGTAACATTAACCACAGGCATACTGAACTTATCATCAACCTGAAGAGATTATTTCAGTGCAAAAGGCTACTAGAATGTCTGACTTGTTTATGATTTCCCACTCCAGTAAGAAATATTCCTAAAACTAATAAATAGAGAGTCAAGTCCCCCATGCTTCTGTGGAGCACCGCAGAGTCATGTACAAAGTCAAGCACTAACTATACTTAGCAGTCTGCCATAAATAAATAAATAAGAAAAAAAGTTGGGAGGGGAAAATGTTGAGAGATACACAGAAGGAGTTGGAGGGGAAAAGCAGGGTTGAATATGATCATATTTCATTATACATATATATGAAATTCTCAAGAATAAAAAATTTCAATTAAATTAAAAAAACAAAATACCATAAACATAGCCACACACCAAACAACAATCGTAGAAATGCATTTTTTCCTTGATGACACATTTTACATCAGTAACAGCCCTATGATGATAGCACGCAATATTATAAAAAGATATGACAATAGAACAAAAAAGGCTATAAAAATCTATTTTTGAGTAATAATGACACTGAGTTAGAATGAAACAGGATTGTCCTGACAGTAAAATTCTTCCCTAAAACTAGAAAATTAGAAAATCACTTTTTCTAAACATAGCAAGGGCTGGCAGGACGCTGAGTTGGTTAAACTGCTTATCACCAATTGTGACAACCTCAGTTCAGTCCCCAAGATCTACAGGGTGGAGGGAGAGAACCAACTCCAAAAACTGATTCTGACCTCCAGCACCAGGGTATCCAACTCATCTGGTCTCTATGGGCATCTGCATAGGCACACACATAGGCACACACACACACACACACAAACACACACACACACACACACACACAAAGTAAAGAAAGAGAATATTTCCATTTAAAACAGTGGCAAAAAGAATTCTGAGAATAATTACTTTGATAAAGGAAGTAACTGCATAACCTATACATAAAAAACTATGGCCGCACCCCCGTGCCCTACACTCAGGACACTGCTAAAATGGCAGCTTTCTCATATTAATCTACAGGTGAAAATATTTTACAATATGAAAATGGTGACAAGGGCACAATTTTAGATTTTAACAAACAACAGATATGTACTTTAGAAATGAGTAATTTATTGGATGTGAATATCTCAATTTTCAAAAAGAAATATACATATCTTTTTAAAATATATTATTCATTTCAAATATATAAATAATCAGTATATATTTTAAAGTCTCAGTTACACATCAAGTACACAAATCTTCAGAATCTCACTCTCAGTCAAACACATCTTAACAGACAACCCAGATTTCCTCATGCAGACTGGTGTACTTCCTACAAAATGCGTCTATTGTCAGAAAACTACCCTGCTATGTACACTTGCCTTCTAACACAATTTGATTCTCCCCCTCTAGACTGTGATTTCTTGCAAACAGGGACTTTTCACTTTAAAATATCCTTAATGTATATCTGTGCCTAAAAACTAATGGCATAATGAACCCCACAAATGTTCGGTCAGATGAACCACAGCAAATTAGACTCACAATTAAAGTGTGAGTTTTGCTCAACAATGGGAACAAATTACTTTCTTCATGAACTTCCTTTTAGTCCGCCTATTTCACTGCTGACATGTTATTAGAAGAGGGAAAGTTCATAGAAAATTTGTCAAAAATTACACTCCTGGTATTCACAATCCTAACATAGAGGAAGTTAGAGAGATGAAACTTCTAACACTAATTTTAACTATAACACATGATTCTAAAAAGAATGATTTAGGACAATGAAAATGTAATTTTTCTGCTTGATTATTATTTGTAATAATCTGTTACTTATTTTAAATTAAGCTTCTAAAGACAATATAAGAGGAAGCTATGGTTCATGTAAACTTTATCATTCTCCTATTATAGCAGAACCAACTAAATTTCCTTGTGTTAGTACCTTTTATGACCACAGCTTCATCAGTATAGAGGTAGTCCACAATAACTTTCAGAATCTCAGACTGTATTGGCATTTCCAGAGCTGCACATCTGGAGGCCTATGAGCGCACAAGACAAAATCAACTCATTAATCTGAAACAACAAAATACTACCATATTGTTAGATGATTTACTAGTATGAAAACTTTGGACAGGAAATCACATCAAAGACCCTTGGAAGAATTTATAAAATACAAATCTAAAATAAGACACTCAATTTTAAAACATAACATAAAAAAAGGAACACAGAAAATTCAGAAAACAAGACACACAAGGACAGTCCTAATGTGTGTCTCAAAAATGCTGGTGAGATTGTGATTTTTTTTAACAGCTTTACGACAATAATTTTATCTTCCAAATGCTGGTATTTTCTAGAAAACTTGAATACACATAATGTAACATAAATGAAATATAGAACTAATCCAAAATACCAAGTTCCAGTTCTGAATGTTTTATGTAGAACACCCCCACCCTAACCCCCAGGATATGCAGGAATGCCTACACTCTCTACACCTCACCTCAATCCAGGAGCTGCTCAGCATGCTGCGGAAATATTCTGGAAGAGAAACAGTGCAGTGAGAAAAGGGGGCAGAACAAACACAGGACTCAGCCACTAAAAAGACTCCACCTACCAAGTCTGGCACAGAGCACACATTTATGACAGGGGAATTCCTTTCCATCCACAGACTTCATGGTAACATCATAGAGAAATGAACTGAAAAAGTTTAATCAAACAAAGATCAATTTTCTGCATATTACAGAGGGATGAAAAAGTCTATGGATTTGGCTTAACTTTAATCTTAGCGAAATGTTGGCAAGAGTATACACACTACAAATATGCATGTACGTCACCTCTCAATATCTCAAGAAAGACAATAATAGCCAAATCATTTTTAATTTTTTTAAAAGAGAACTGAATACTAAAACTCCCCCCTTGATTGTCTTTTTAATTGTAGGTAAGGAATTAGTGACAATCAGTGGCACGCTCAAAGCCCTTTATTCTCTTATTAAACAGCCTACTGCACGCCAAGTAATCATTAGAAATTTTCATTTTCTCTTTCTTCAAGACATCACCTACAAAGTACCTAATACAAAACTTTTAACGCATATAGTATATATATATATACATATATATATGTATATATATATACATATATATATATATATTCTGGGAAAAAACATACTAAGCAAAACAATCATAACGAAAATACCTAAACAGCTGATTGGGGGAGGAGGTCTGCATAAAACCCTACTTATAAGACTCACAATTGAAGAAAAAGCAACAAGTAAAATCTCTTTCTTAATCCAAATAAATAAGAAAGAATCATCTCCTCCAATGACATGAGCAGGCAGTGTCTGTCTAGATAGGTGGCTTCCTAAGCCTCCCGAAGGGGCAGAGATAACCGGTGTCTCCCTTCTCCTGAGGGCTGCAAGGAGCTCTACTTCTGTCTTATAAACCAAAACTCTAAATACACAGTGCTGACCGTCATCTACTAACTTACCATTTTTTCTGACTTAGCTTCAGTTTATCACCAGTTTTCTTCTCAATAACATTAATTTTTTCATTTTCAAATCTGACTCCATCTAACCTATCAAGGAAAAATATAAATTAACAACAGGTGAAGACAGTCTTCTACTAAGACCAACACCCAACAAAAATCTAACCATCAGGCTTGCAGTTAAACACAGCTACATCATGCTCCTAGAAAGTATCAACAAACCTCATTCCAAGCTCTAACAAATCAGTCTTAATTAGAATTTAAAATATGCTCAATATCGCTGACAAGTCACAAACCAAACCTATCACATGGTCTTTCTGTATTTCCCAATAGAATCACAGTGCACAGGCCTCTCTGTCCCAAATCCATGACAATGGTTATTCCAGCACAAGCAGCTTCATAAGACAGCCTTGTTAGAGAAAGAGCATAACAGTGCAGGTTCATAATGTGACAGGTGCCATGAGACACTTTAGTAACTCAATGGCAAGCCTTTATCAACAACACAAGGACTTTACATACTGATGAACTGAGGTAGGTGAAACTTGCCCTGTCTAGGGTGAGCAGAAAGGCTGTAGGTCTTTCTGACACCCAAGATCTTTCCAGCACACAACAGGTTATAAGGAACTAAGTAACTCTCCCTGTTACACACTCACAGCACAGCACCTGGAACCCACCAGCAACCTTTCTGTTCTTCAATTTCAAATGAGGAAGTCCCTAAGTAGTAACTGTCCAGAAAACAGCAGTGAGAGAAAGGTACACATACATGTACGTCTCCCACAAAGACAAAAGTGAAAGGAAAGAGAAAAGGCAACAGCCACTTCAAAGCAGGACTGAACAAGGCAAGTAGACCAAGAACTGTACCTGCTACTCAAATCACTGAGGCCAAATTTCTTTGCAACATTTTGCAACATCCTTACAGGATCATCTTCCCCAACACCTTTTCCCTTTCTGGAAGATTTGTGTTTGTTTTTCTGCCTTTCACTAATTGTGTGAGTTTGGTTGTTTTTGTAAACCTCAAACGCTGCCTTCTGGTTATCATCCGCATGGCAATTCATTTTATTCATATGAGAATCTGAGGAGCCCTTACAGTCTTCTGCCTTTTTGTTCATGAGTATTCTTGGTTTGAAGCCATGAGTTAAGAAGTCACAGGTATCTGTATACATGAACTGCAAGAGGTATTCGAACAAGTCGGGATGGACTTTCTCCACCACAAAGAGATGGCAGCCTGCAGCATCTTCATCTTTCTGGTACACATCTGCCAACTCTGAAGGAGTACCATCTGAAAGAAACAACTTCTGGAAGAAGTCAGAGCGCACTGCTAACACGTATTTATGAGCAGGGAAGAGTCTGTTGCCAACTTGAAATGTCACATCGTGGATGTTATCCATTTCATCTGTTTCCCTCAGGAGCTTGCCAAATTCTTCAAAAAGGGATGATGAAGACACAACTGGAATTTCATAAAGGCTAGAAATGAAAAAGAGATAATTACTACTTTGAAGAAAACGGATCCCAAGCTGATTCCCTTGAAAAGAAATGGCTTACTTAAACTTAGAAATGTCTAATTCTGGCATTTTCTAAATACAAGAGTATCACCCAAAAAATGTTAAATGTTTAATAGAATATTAAACAGCATAACTGAAAACAATAAAAATAAGAAGTTTCCAAGGTTTTCCTTTTTTACATAACTTATTTACAAGTAAAAAAAGGAACTAAGCAAATAAAGTCACAGATCAAGACTAGTTACTCAAGCAAGTGAAAACATATACAATCATTCTACCACCCTGAGTGCTATATGTCTATAATCATACACTGTTCTCTACACTTCATCTACCAAGGAAGGTGACTGATGCTCTTGCTTTGCCTTGGACTGAGGGTTTCCCCAGCTTATGACACTTTCAGTGCTAAACTGGAAACCTAAGCAAACCAGAATGGATGGTCACCTGACTCCCGGCCTTCCTCCCTCCCAACAATGCCACTGATGTTCATTTTCTCCCTCTACTAACGCAGTCAGAACATGTTCACCCAACATGCGACCACAACATCTCTTTTTTTTTTTTATCAATTATCACATTTAAGAGTCAGAAACTTTTATACCGAAAAAATATTTATAATCTATTTTTCAGAATCTGAGAACCCCAAGTCTAACATGTACTAAAGACAGACCCTTTGTAGGCATGTGCATCTTTGTTTTCAAAATCAGGTTATAAACTCGGGGAACACACATTATCCCCAGTGTAGCCAACATTCCCTCCTGATCACCCTTGTAACACACTCATCTGTTAAAGGTCTCTAGAGCTTGGTAACAGCTCCTCAATTTAATCTGCATCAGGAGCTACTGAAAACAGAAGAAGGTCTAATGATTATTCCTTCTAAAAAATAAAATGGATTAAAGACAATTATACCTTGTTTTAGGGTCTGACTGTAGGATTGCAAAGTTGCACCCACTTGCATCTGTGCTGACACTAACAGCTCTATGGGCAAAAGGAAGTTTCTCAAGTCGAATTCTTTCATACACACTATTTGTATCAGAGACACAAGATACATCTGGTGAGGAATGATGTAGGTTTGGTAAAATGTCTGCTAAAAAGAAAATAAATGAACTATCATTAATCAAGGCTGCAATGAAATTATGAAAAAGCTTTAGGAATAACTGGAATAAAAATTATTTGAAAACTGTAAAAGTACACATGAAGTCCTTCTGAAGAACTCAGAACCTCTTCATCTTCAACAGATTCAGTGCTGCATACTCACTACACATACAGACAATTTTCAGTATTGGTCACAATTTCTTCTCCTAGAAAACACCTTTCACATTGCAGCCAAAGTCATCTTTCACACTGTTAACTCTATCTATACTAGCTTCGTTCGAACCTAAGTGTCACCACAGGCTCCTTCCTTTCTCCTGTAGGCAGGCACTAGGCAAATACAGGAATGAATGAATGAATACTGTGCAACTGTAATTTAACGATCACCAATAGAGGGCAATCAAGAGTCAGCAGGACAGAAACGCCCCTACACTCAATAAGCCAATCTACCAAGTATGATCATACTTTAGAGAAATGACTAAACTAGTCAAATTTAGTCTATAAAAACAAAATATCAAAATGTTTCCAGGTAGACATGGCACTTACAAAGAAATTATTCTAGCTACAGCAGAAAAAAAAATGCTTAGAGAAGATACACAAAGACTCTCTTAATTTAATTCCACACACGGAAATAATAAAAGATTATAGGGACTGTAACAATCAATCAGGAGAGGAGAAATAACAATTAAAAAAACATTTAAGATAGGAGTAGCACAATTTGGTAACTGTTAGATATTCAGGAAGGGGGACAGGGGGAGGGGGGGACACTGAAGAGCAGCTGAGGGAGCAAGTGGCCATGAATTCTATCTGACTGACCAGTAAGAGTGATGTAACACTGAAGACTCACAAATCTTATAAGGCAGACCTGTGCTCTGGCTACATTTTCAAATGTAGTCTATTTCAGTCTCCTAGACTTTACTATGTTTCCTCTAACACTGTTATTCCCATCCCTATGTTCTCAAGAAACTCACATTACATTAGTTACCTGTCTCAAGAAAATTGAAATAAAAGGTGTCTCTTAGCTCTATCAGCTATCAGTGTCTGGGACTGGGGGCTCATGTCCCACATTTTTATATCATTAAAACCCTTCCCTGTACCTAGTACATAGCCAATGCACCTTGCATATTACAGCCCTCTGTCTCTATCTATAAAGAAATAAAACACGACAAATCAATATTGTGTAAAATTCCTTTTACGTTCTATAATTTTGAGGAGTATGTAACTCTCAGAGTAATCATAAATGTTTGTAAGATATACTGTAAGCACGAAACAACTAATTCATTGGTTCAAGACAACATAATGAAGGACCACGATGTGCCAGAGAATACATCAAATACTAACAACAGAGAGAGGTAGCCATGCCCTGGGTCATGAGTGATTTGATCTCTATGGGAGACAGACACACCTAACCACAAATGCAAATACACAAACATTGCGGGGTAAGCCTAGTGGTACCGTCACATTAAAGACTGACTAGAGTTTATAAGTAGTCATATAAACTGACCTTTCTTTTCAGAATTCTTTCTTTTGTCTTCAACCCATTTCCCTTTAAATCCTTCCCCGTCCTGCGTGACGAGTAGAAGTTCATTTCTATTTAAAGCAATATCAGAGACTGACACCTGGCGTGGATAGGCCCATCGGCACTGCTTCAGAGAACTGGTAAGTGATCTCCAGCAAAACACCTAAAATGAAACCAAACCACAGCACAATATAAAGCAATATGACGTCAGAACAAGCAAAATTTGAATTGAAAAACAGTGCAGTGCAGTCAAAATAAAAGCCTTCAGACGTATTTTTCAAGAATTATTCTTCCACAGAAAAGAGAGATACTTACAAGCAAAACATCAATGCACATAAAATAAATTAAAAAAATACTACAAAAATCAAGATGATGTTGGAGAACTACACCTTTCAAGAAAGTAGATTAAGCAATATGAAGTAGTAAATGTGTCCATGGCACACCCCCAAAGGAGAAGCTGTTTTCCACATGACTTGCCTGGGGCAAACAGTCCTGCTGGAATATTATAGCACACTAAGATGTTAGATCCAACACTTTAATGTCAGGTAATTACCAAAATCAATCCAACTCCTCTCAAGGATAAAAAGATATACTTAACTGTATAACTAAGTAAGGCCTTAGGTAAAGAAGTCTCCCAGTTTAGGGACTCCTAGCAGCCCTGGGAATAGCACAGGGAGTAGCGCTAAGGTACAGAAGGATGTAAGAGAGGGTGCTGCGCTGTCCTACAAAACTTCATCTCCAGAGGCGGTGCCTCAGTCTGCTCACAGACCACGCTCTAAGCTGGAAAGTGCTGGCAGAGAAGGGAAGGGCTGTTGACTTGTTTTAAGACAGGAGCATACTACACAGTCCAGGCTAGCCTGAGAATTCATGAATCCTGGCCTCACTGTCCTATACACTGGGATTAAAGAGTATCAAGTTAAAACTGATGATTTCCAAAAGATTGACTCCTCATAACCAATTTTTGAAAATAATGGCTACAACTTGTATTATAAACACACCAGCAGGTGGTGTAATTACATCTTGTGGTGTCTGTTTATATTTGAGGGGTGCAGTTGAAACAGGGTTTCTAAGCAGCCCACGCTGCACTCCATCTTCCTATGCAGCCAGCATGGGCTCAGCCTCCAGCGCACTAGGATCACAGGAAAGCATCACTATGCCTGTCTATGGTGTTTCAAGAGGAGGGGAGGCGCACTCTGTGGTACTGACAAACATGTCCAAACCTGGTTGTTCAACTTTTAAAATGTGAAGCTTCATATCACTATTTACACAATTTAGACCTCACAAAATATCTTATCATGTCATTATTTTATGACAAGAAAACTGGTTTCTTACCCTGTGTGTAATTTTATCAGTATTAATAATACATAAAAGTATGTGAAATTTAAATATTTAAACTTTATAATACCATTTAAAGCTTAAAATATGTACAATCTGTAATTATGAGCCTGGATTAAGTATGTCTTCAAATATATAATTAAAAAATATATTTTAAGTAGGGCTGGTGAAATGGGTTACCAGTGAAAAGTGCTTGCTGCCAAGCCTGATTTCAATACCCGGGGCTTACGTGGTATAAAGAAAGAAAGAGTTCTCCCAACTTTTTCTTAGGCCTCCATAGAAGTGCACCATAGCATGAGCGCACACAAATAATTAAAAAATTAAAAACATTTAAAACTAGTGGTTCCATTATGAGATATGTATTGATATATTTCTACTAGGAAAGAAAACTAGAGCTAAGAAATAAGACCTAGAAGCATATTATTTATATATTTAATAGAATAAAGGGCATCATAATCTATGTGTACATTTACATAAAGTTTTAATCGGGAACAGTATTTTTTTAGTTATGGCCCAAATGTATAATATATTGCCTGTTTACTGTTATAAAATAATTAAATGGTATTATCTTCTATCTACACCTTTCAATTCTGTTTATAGACAGACAGTTTACACACCAAATAATTCAAACTACTTGTTTTTATTTTAATAGCAGTAAATGAAGCTTTAGAATGCATTTAGCAACAGTCCTGTGACCACTGGGTTAGAGACAGTCCTGTGTCAAAGAAGGGAAGGAGCATCGGCAGCCTCCACCAAAGCCAGGCAGTTCACACTATCACATCTCCACAAATCACAGGACTGGCTTTAACATAAATACACACTCACCCTTCCTGCTCCATCCAGAGCAAGGATGCATATTTTCTGATCCCCATTTTCTATTAAATGTTCAGGATCGACCTTGTATTCCATATAACCTCCAGATATAAGAACCTTTTTCAAGTTTAGTTGTCTGAATAAAAAAAAAAACCAAAAACCGCAAATTAACATTTTCTAAAGCACACATGCTTAATTTTATAGAAATAATTATTAAAACAATAACTGATAAGGAAAGCAGAAAGATTCCACCTCTGCTCACTGCAGTTCCTCCCAGGCAGCCCTTTCTTCCTACAGCACATCTCTCCTCTCAAACCCTCTACCTACACCGTGAAACCTCCCCCTTAATAAGGTTCACTGAAAAGCTCACTCACTGGAAGGCTATTAGCTCCTAAGTATACCCATATCTTAACATTAAAAAAAGTTTTAAAAAAATAGAAATGTTTAAATATGCCAATCCTAACCAGTCACACATACCATGAAGGTCGTCACCACTACTCCCCTCATCCATGGCCACACGTGTTTTTCTGTCTGTCTGATGTGCAGAGCACAGTGCAGAGCCTGCCCAGTGCTACTCTACAGCTATCTGACCTCTCAGAAAGATACTTGCTTTGAAAAACTACGATTTTCAAAGTTACCATGTAGTAATTTAATTTGTATCGAAACAATTCCTTAGTGAAAATTTGGAACACAATTTAATGTATTCAGCAGAAACTTTAAATTGCTTTATAAATGTTAATTAAAACTACAACTTAACATTCCACAAGCCAACTCATACCTATTCAATTGGTTCTATGGAATACATGCGATATATTTTCATCAATGTCAGATAGGGAAGACAGGCTTCAGTAACCTGATGTCTGACTTCAGCTCAGAGCTGGCTTCACATAAACAACTTGAAGAAGTCACCATCTTATCTTCACTTCATGCATAAGCAATAGCATGTTCACCATGCTCAAATTTAAATCTGTTTCCAAGAGAAGTTATACTTTTCCAGGAAACAGTTATAGTTGTGCAAAAAAAATTATTTCCACACTTGCTAGCCCATACTCTAATGAAATATAATAGAATAGAGCATTGCTCAAATATTGCTCTTAAATATCAGTCTAAAAAAAAACGGTTTTCTACAAAAGGGGAATACTTTGGAAGGACCTAAGATAATACACTACTGTCAAATCAGATATGGAATGTATCAGAAACATAAGATTACTTCAATTATTTTTAAACACTGCTCTTTGTATCACTCTAAACAAACTCACAGGTGACACACTGAGTGTGTATATAAGTGAAAGGCAGAGAGCTACAGCTGGTATGTGGACCCATGTCTAAATTTGATTCTATATTCTTTGATATCGCAAGTAACAGCTAGTTTACTGCATGTTACTGTGGCATGCTAAACACAACAGGCTACACTGTACAAGGAGATGCAGAACACCAGTAAGATGTAAAGAGTGAGCCTGGACAGAGTATTTAAGGCAAACAATTGGTTTTTTAATTAACAGTGTATAAAATATTAAAGTCTGCAGATGACACTGTATTAGAAACCAAGAATGAGGATTAGTCTAGTTCCGTGCACCAGATACATTAAAAGGAAAACTAACTAGTGTAGGAGTTCCTCCTGTTTGTGTGTTCCTTTCATTGGTTAATGAATAAAGAAACTGCCTTGGCCTAGTTGATAGGGTGGAACTTAGGTAGATGGAGAAAACAGAACTGAATGCTGGGAGGAAGAAGGGCAGAGTCAGAGAAGCCA
>LOEQ01003460.1:89216-99281 GCA_001685075.1 Bramus lutescens
GTGTGTGTGTGTGTGTGTGTGTGTGTGTGTGTGCGCGCGCATGTGTAGTCAGGGTTTGTCACCTACAATGTGATCATCAGTGCCCATCTCTTTCATCTCACCTGCCCTGTCTTAAAAGAAAGGCAGTCCGAGAGGTACAATATTCCAAACTATAAACATGACAAATGAGAACTCAGTAGCTCATATCATAGCTTATCTTGTAGGCATTATTGCTAGACCTTACTTACCGCAACTATCTGCATCATCCGAAACAGCGAAACTTTGGACTCTTGTTCTCTGGGGCCCCATGGACTACCTACCATACTTCATAACGTATTTATCTTGAATGCTAATGTACATGTTGAGCACAGTATATGCCACTTATTTAAGATCAATTCTTTCTGTATATATCCCCCAAATGAGTAATTTACAAACTAGCATTGAAGTTTATAGCAGGCTTAAGAGCCTGAGTATTTTATGACGGTCTTCTACAGGCAACAAATGGGCTTTATACATGAGTTCATCACAGAGCACTGATGCTCCTGGAAACACTAACATCTGTTTTTGTTTTGACTATGTAGTCCTAAAATAGTGTAAGGTAAAAATTATTATTCCTGGGGTTTAGAGGGAGATAAAATTTCAGATCGATTATTCTATTAGTTTATACTTATTCTAGTTTGGATTTTGTTTACAGGTCTACAGTCACATGGATGTTCTGGCTGTCTCCTCTGTGGAGTGTCTAATACCCTAAGATCTTTTCACTTATGTTACCACTGTTGGTCTCTATTATGTGCAAAACCCTAACACTACAAAATTTTAAAAGCACTTTCCATTTATATTTAATTATTTCATTTTTGCCTATCTCGCCATACTATAAAAACTCAATCAAAAAAAGATCTCAGCCATGTTCACTGCAATGTCTGCAATGCACATATATCATATACTCAAAAGATATTTGTTCAAAATACTTTGCAGTTAGTGTGTCATTCAACCCATGCAATTTTGAAATTCTATTAGGTTTTCATAACAATAAGAAAAAACAAAAGCAAGTTCTTCCAGACCAGTGAGTAAAGAGCACTATAAAAATACAACAGCACCAGGCATAGTGTTGACATCTGACTGCAATCCCAGCTAGGCAGTAGGATTTACAGGTTTGAATTCAGCTTGGGAAACTAAACAGGATCTGGTTTCAAGATTTAAGAAAAAAAAAAAAAAAAANAAAAGACTAAGTATATCCAGCCAGAGAGTACTTCCCTACCATGTGTGAGGCCCTAGGCTCACCCCAGGACTACAAATGAAACAATTTAAAGTACACTGCAACAAATGCAGAAGAATCCTATAAACATAAAGCCTTTGCCATTCAATCCCATCATGGAATAAAGGTGTCAAAGCAAAGTCACCTAAAATTGCTACCTTTATTGTAGCTTTATGTAGGCAAAGAGTTTCTGCTAAGGTCTCCTGTATTTGGCAACCAGGGGCTGATAGTATGGACAGTATGGGTGTGTATTTATTGGGAAATTTATTTTGGCATTTGACATAAAATTTCTGTAGTTTTATCAGATGCAAATTCACATGCATTTGTAATTACAGTGTTTTGCTGTCAGTGAGTAACACTTAAGGTACTATGGTGGCCATCAAGAACTGACGTGACGCCCTCAATGAAGGACTAGTCCTGCACCCCTTGTCACTGAAAGGAGAACTGCAAGGCCAAAGGAAAGGACAGGCTGAGCAGGTATCTCACAGCATGAGAATACTAAACAGTTTTGTGTAGGGCCCGGGTCTACCCTTGTTCTTGGGGTTCATCTTGAGGACAGTTTCTGGTCAGCTAACTAAAACATTCTGTTTGTNGAATCCTTGTGCAGCAGCAAGGTATATAAGGATTTCCCCAAGGTTGAATAAACATTCGGCTGATCCCCTTTCGAATGACCCAAGTCTCTTGTGTGTTCTTTCAATCTCCAGGCCCTTGCCCGACTTGCGTTCGGTACAGTGGCGCGCGAACTGTACCGAGGGGGTAACATAGAATCGGGTGTTACAGTTTTGGAAGAACATGTTGGTAGAAATGTTTTCTCAGTGAAAATTCACTCACTATCAATAAGTGTGGTCAATAAGGATCTGATAATAAGACAGACAAGCTAAGCAAGGCAGCCAAAGCACGATTTCCTAGCTTCTCACGGACAATACACACCATATTACCATGAATATCTAAAGCAAATCTAAGTCCAAAATTCAGGCCAAATCACAACTGTCTCAAATGGAAGCCCTAAATATAGACACATGCCTAGTAACCTTTTGGACAGAAGAAAACCAAAGAGCCCTCAAAAGTTCAACAAAATTAGCAGCAATGGAATATTCCTGTGAAGGATTCAGAGATAAGACTGGAGCCAACAGATGCTTCAATTTTTAGCTTTCCCTACAGGGTGAGAAAAGGAGTTAGTGATGCACCTTACAGAAGTGGGGCAGATATGAGGAAGGACAACAACTCCCCTTTTGCAGACACGACTGACACTCCATGTTTTGAAACGTATCCAAGATGCCTCAGTAAATTGGGCGCTTACACAATTTAGCTCCAGAAAAAGGATACTATACTACCAGCATACATTAGAAATTATTTTGATAAGAATGTTACAAAAAATCCTATGTAAATAATTATTTTTTAAAAATTGAAACAGATGGAAATACTAATAGTAAGGTTCCAAATTTAACTACCAATTGCTTAAAGATAGAAAGACTTGTTTAGTATCTTCTGGGCCTGCATAAACTTGACAAAATGCATATATAAAGCAAAGTTACATATTTAGAATGCATGGCTCAGTATTTATTAGTGCCATAACACTGAGTAATTCTCAAAACACTTCATAATTTGGCTACTCACAAAACAAACCTAGATGGAATCCACTGTGTGAGGAAATTTCATATAAATTAAGCTGATTTTAATTATCAAATTTTTAAACTAAAAACATTTTATTCTAGTTAAACAAGAAGTGGACATATTATTCAAAACCTTAATTCCTATCCCTGATACTCAACAATCAGAATCCTGGTAAAGTAGTCACTGATAATTTAAGTCATTTTTTAAATACTTGAAGGTATTATTTTAAATTTTTCAGTGGAATTACATTAGACGGGAGTAACTTTAACAGTGGGTTTCGCTGTAAGCAAGCAGAAGCCTAACATGAAAAGAAAGAAGCGAAGACATGACCAGTCACGGGCACCAATTAACCTCTAATGAGGATTCCACTCTGCCTATCTGCAGAAACAGTTCTCTAAGCCTCTTCGGGTGGGGAGGAGGGGACTGGAGGTGGAAACCTGAGCCTTGAGAAAGCTAGCTGGTAGGCAAGTGTTCTACCCCTAAGCTACATCTCCACATTGAACTTCTCTGGTTTTAAGTGCTGCCCAATTCATAAATCATAATTTCATAAATCATAAATTCATAAATTCAAATAAACTGTGTTCAAGGTTTTTTCTGACAGTACCATACAGTACATATAACATAAATTGCACAATAGCTTATTATATGTTGTGAGCTTTAATGTCTATTTGAAATTTTACATAAAATGTGCAAATAAATAAGACATGGGATTTTAAATCTAAAGATAAGTTAGAACAGTAAAAGCATCAAACACATATAAACGTCTCCTAAAAAAAATACAACATGAAATAGATTAAGAAAATCACATGCCTGGGGGAAGGACTTGGTCCTGCCTCAACTTGATACGCCAGGCTTAGTTGACTCCCCATGGAAGGCCGTGCCCTCTCTAAGGATGTGGGTAGGGGAGAAGGGAGCAGGAGGAAGTGGGAGGGGAACTGTGGGTGGCATGGAAAAGAAAAAAGAAAAAAGAAAAATAAATAAATAACAATTTAAAATTAAAAAAGAAAATCACATGCCTAAACTCCAGCCAGGGAAGCAGATCAGTGCTCTGCTCTGCCAGCATCAGAGACGCTTCCTCCTGCAGTAGATAGAAACAAATATAGAAGAGACTCACAGCCAGACAATATGCAGAGAGTGAGAGATCTTGGAACACTCAACCCTAAATGGGATGTCTCCATCAAATCCCTCCACTCAGGGCTCAGGGAACCCTGGGGAAGAGGAGGTGAAAAGAGCCTAAGAGCCAGAGAAGACGGAGAACACCATGGAACCATGACCTTCTAGACAGAACAGAACAGGCAACACATGAACTCACAGAGATTGAGGCAGCACGCACTGGGCCTGCAACACACCAAATGGGGTCCTAGTAGATACATCCTCATCCTTAGCCCAGAATCTAACTCCAACTGACAGTCACCTGCAAATTTGGTTTGCTTTAAGGGAGTCTCACTGGGGAATGAAATTCCCCTTAAGGGCAGGCTATAGGTTCAATAGTAGATGGCCAAAAGAAAATGAACTCAATAGCAACACTGGAGATTCTTTGTCTCATAATGTCATATCCATCATGTCTAGACTTTTTAAATTTTACCTTTATTTTTTAATTTGTTTTATTTATATTTTTCTATCATTTTACTCTTCAGGTCCTTTGTGAATATATTATAGACTTTAGCTTGGTGTTTTTTTATGGGATTCCTGAGTGTGTGAACAAGGGGGTCTCTGTTTCTTTGTGCCTTTTCTTGGGCTCTTCTGCTTATTTCATCTAATCGTACTGTGTTAGTTTTTGTTTTATCTTATTATCCTTTTTTTTTCCTCTATACCAGAGGGGATGGCATGAGGGTTTCCCCACTTAGTCTTCTTGTTTTGTGCTCTTTTTTTAATTATTTTTTATTTATTTAAGTTTTTTTTTCATCTTACATACCTACCACAGTTCCCCCTCCCTCCCTGACTGCTCCCCCACCTTCCTCCCACCCAACCCTCCACCCACTCCTCTTCTTATACTTTATTTTATTATTACCCCAGAGGAGCCTGTTTGTTTTCTTTCTTTCCTCGGTTGTTTTTTTTGTTTGTTTGTTTGTTTTTTTTTGTTTATTTATTTTTTTTTGCAAGACACAGTATAGCTCTGGCTAGAACTGTCCAGGTGTCCAGGTTTGCCTCGAACTTACAGAGATCTGCCTGCCTTTGTCTCCCAAGAGCTGGGAATAAATGCATAAACCTGGATTCAAGTCATGGCTTATTTATTTTAAATAAGAGACAGAAGGGAACTGGATCTAGATGGGAGTGGAGACAGGAAGGAGACAGAAGGAAGAGAGGGAGGGGAAACCATAATCAGGATTATAAAGTGAGAAAAAAATGCTATTTTCAATAAAAGAAAAAAGAAAAGTGCATGACTAAATAAGATTTTAAAATAAACTGATACTTACCTTTAACAGAGACCAAACACAGTCAATATGTCCATAAAAAATGCTCCTGTGCAATGCTGTCCAGCCTGACTCCTTGTCTTTCACCAGCAGGTCCACGCCTTTCTCAATAAGCCAATCTAACACTCCTTTCTTCCCGCAGGAGGAGACCAGGTGCAGGGCATTCCGGCCAAAGGCATCCTTGACAGCTGCAGCATTGTAACAGTGAGTGGAGAGGAAGGCCTTGACCTGGTTCTCACTCCCCTTTGTTACCACAGAAAGGACGTCCAATGCGTGCTTCAGGGATCGACATTTTGACGTGCAGTCAGGGGTGGCAGAATCCATCCTAAATGCTTTTATATTGCTTACTCCTTCAGAACAGTCACTGAAGTAAATTTTAAAAATGAAAAAGCGAGGACCCAAAGATATTATTCAGGAAGAATTATCGAGAAGATATGACCCTTTGAGGGTTATAATTTAAATATTCACAACAATTATATAAAACTATATATCTTTGTATAATCTTTTGGCACTTAAATCAAAAAAATATAAATAGTTCATATCAAATACAAGTTCTTTTTTTAAAAAAAAATCCCAGTTTATAAATTATTTCTGAAGTCAAGCACCAAGGGGGAGTGAGGAGGGGAACTCCCCCTCCACACCGTCTGAGCCTTTCAAATATCCATAATTGCGAGGGTGACCTGTAGGGAAACAAAACAAAACAAAATCACAAATATAACTCACTTGAAATATTTTACAATGTAAGTAACTCCACTCTCATTCATTTAAAAAAAGCTATCAAATTTCATTATTCCATGTACTTGTAACTCTATAAACTACTTCCCCAGAAGTTATGAACACATTCACATGTATGATCTTCAAGAGAATATCTTCCAAAAGGTCACCACCTAAAACTACATCATAACTGTTAACTAAAACAACCAATACTTAACCAATTATTCCACTTTACTTTAGTCATGGTAAGAAATGTGTCTTCTCACCTGAATGGCCCCTTGTCGTGGGGGAAATAATTAAACTAAAGGTATCAGAAAAACTGGAGAGCTATCTGGAAAGAAATAATTTTTGACACTTTACACCTATATTAACATAAATTATAGATGTCTCAGAGACAAAGATAAAAGAATGAAGCCATGAAAACATAAAAGGGTATTGTTTTATAATCACCATGTACAAAAATATGATCTGAAATCTCAAAGTATAAAATGATGACAAGATTCAATATAACTCTTATATGTAGTGCATTGTGTAATCCTTTCCTTGGTATCTGTTCTTTGGTAACAAGGAAAAAAAAACAGTTACAAGACTCTTCCGAGACAGGCATGAGTCCACTGTGCGCGCACATCAAACTTTGGTACATTAGATACAAATATGGAAGAGTCTAAGTATGTCATCTCCATACCCACCTGAAACCACAATCAAAGTCAGAAGTCTACCATCTACCTGGCTTTCCGATAATGACTATTCTGATGAGTCACCTTTTAGAAATGAGTGCAACAAACTACTTGGATTCTAGTTCCAGGTCTGTTTCTGAAAACCTATACAGTTTTGAACTGAACACAGTTCCACAAAAACAAACAAGCCAACAAACAAACAAAAACAAAACAACACCACCAAAAACCACCCACTTCAAAATCATAGTTTAAACCTAAAAGTGTCTTTGGAATTTAACTGACACCAAGAAAAAGAACCAATGCTTCAAGTAGTTTAAAATAATAAAACTAAAATCACAATATTAGCGAAATAGTCAAGCCATTGACTATTACTATTGAAAACAGTTACGGGTTGAATACTTTGGAAATCAGAAAAAATAGCAAACTACACTGGTTTGAATGAGAATGGCCCACATGTTCATATTTTTGAATATTTGGTCCCAAGTTGGTGGAATCATTTTGGGAAAGATTATGAAGTGTGGCCTCAGAGAAGACGTGTTACTGGGGCCAGTTTTAAAGTTTCAAGACTCTAGCCATTCCCATTATCTCTCTCGGCCTCCTACTTGCAGGTAAAGATGTAACTCTCAGCTATTCTTGCCACCATGCCTTTGCTCTGCCATGGTCATAGACTCTAACCCTCTGAGTTGTGTTGCTCATGATTTCTTAGCAAAGCAGTAATACAGATTAAGGCAGAAGCCTAAGCAAATGAACAAATAAATTATCAAATCTTTGTTTTATATACAACATCTGAAATGCTGAAATGAAACAGTTAGCAAAGTATAGTTAGCTAGGTTAGCTACTGGCAATGGTTCAACCCCAACAACTGTCCTGCCACAAAGATTTTCGTCAGTGAGCACTGATCCTTAACAATGGTTCACAGGCTTTATATTCATCAATAATTAAGAATATAATTATATTTTAAAACAACTCTAATCACCTACTACCCTAATATATTCCAAACAAAGGAAAGCAGAAAAAAACAACAAAAAAAACACTGTCTCACATGTCACAGTTTTACCTAACAGTAATCAACAGTCTCATCCGACTGCGAACCCTGGGAACTATAGCAATCAGCCTGACAAGATATGTTCACTGCTGTAACCATGGCACAAATGTTATGGAATAAACACTTTCTGAAAGGACTTAAGGCTTGCTCCGTAAGACAGAACTCACATCTGGTACCATTAATGGGGCCAATTAATGGTTGGCTAAGTCATAGGTTCTAGCAAAGAATCCACTACTACTATCCTGCTAAATGAGACCACCACTAAACCAACTTTTAAGGACTTTTCATTATATTCATAGATCAGCACATCTCTCAACCTTTATCAGAGAAGCTTCTTTTAGCAAAAGACAGTGATTAACACAGAGACCCACAACTCGTCAGCATGCAGAATAAGAGACTGTGGAGTACTCAGATATTTGATCCCATCCTCCCAAGGCTCAGGGATCACTGTGGATAAGGATGTGAAATAGTTTTAAGAGCCAGAGGCAGTATACAACAAAACAATTTTTTTCTGGGCACAACACGATCGTTGCACATATGAATTCCCAGCTACTCTGACTGCATGTACAGGATCTGAACCCGACAAAGCCAGACAAAAATCCTAGCATGGGGCAGGGAGGTAATCATGAAGTCACTTGCCTAGCTAAGGACAATTGATAGTTTATAGGAGAAAGTCAGTTTCATCAGGGGTGTGGCTCCTGAGAGGCCACCCATGCTCCAGTAGGTGGCCATGTGCATACAGGCAGCATTAAGTTGTCTAAAGTGGGTTAAAGAAAAAAAAAGACGACATTAAAGGGGAAGAGAGAATGGTGATAGGAAGGACAGGAAAGGGATTAGGGATTAAAGCTGAAGAAATGGCGGGGAGGGGGGATATTAAAAGACACTATATGTATGTAAGAAATTCTCAAACAAGAAAAAATATCCTTGGAAGCCTAGGTAGAGAGTTTAAGATGAGCAATATGTATTTGCAGTGGTGTGAATGATCTCTGTGAGCCACCACCACCTGGATTGGTTTCTGCATTGATCTTGTGTAGCCCAGGGTAGTCTTAACTCAGAGACCCATCTGACTCCGTCTCCCAAATCCTGGAATTGAATATGTGTGGCACCATTACCTGACCTCTAGTGGCTTTAGCTTTAACTCGTCTTCAGGCAATATTTTTTATCAAAATACAAATAATATATCTGTACACTGCAACTTTACTAATTTAAATGTTAGAAGCTACAGATTATGAGTCATAATCAAAGAGAAGTTTTTATAAGCCCAAATATATTTTTTAAACATAAGCATTTACAATGGTTAGGATATTAAGTAATTTAGGTCTATTAAGATTGTAATCTAATGTTATCATATATTCTCTGTATATAGAAACTTGATCCAATTCAATAAATACCTCGTTTTAATAAAAGAATATTTGCACAAAATTTGAGAAAGTGATCTGGATGTGACAAAGAATTACTCCCGTGTAATAAGAAACTAGTTTTTCATTGAAAGTTACAAGTCACACTGACATCATTTAATAGGTATACTCAGTCTAGAATTGTATAATCCAGAAGCATCTTGAAAGTTAAAAATGAAGTGAAATCATTACACAAAAATTAGCATATTGAAAGTCCTTCAAACGAGTTTTATTAAAAATGAAAACCAACATATCCAATTAATTTTTGTCTTGAAGCTGCGATGTGACTTAAGTTTTGCAAAAACTTTCTTAGAAAACGCGTTTCTAAAAAAAAGGTTCTGTCCTCACATATCATGAAGTAGGTCTCTAAAACAATAAAAACAAATTAAAGTAATTCAACCAAGAAGTGCGGTATTGTCCAAAAACGCCTGCGATTGTGCATTAGGAAGGTAGTTATATTATCTAAAAAAAAAAAAAAAATTAAAGCACCGCCCTTATCAGTATTTCTGAAAAACTTCTTGAAACGTCCTACTTCAAGGTAAAAGGGAACAGGTGCCATTCAACTTTTGCTCCTTGAAAAACATCCCCTCTGGCTAACACAACTCAAGTTTTCTAACTACGTTAGCCTGTCAGATAACGGAGTCAAGAACATGGCCAATGGTCTGGATTAACCATTTCCCCTCTGAACTAAATCCCCTTGCAACATGACAGCTACCAACGAAAGGGATCTTTATCCTATCTCTGCAGAACGGACACCGTCCCTTTCCACCCAGCAGCAAATCTTCGTGCGAGCCCCACGTGAACTCAAACTCTGTAAACTCCACTGAGGCTTTAAGGGGCAAGGGCGCCTCTAGGAAGGGCTCCAAGGGAAGTGACGCCAGACAGCTCTCGGAACTAGACAGGCAACGTCGCTGGAGGGCGTGTCGGGCGGCAGGGCGACGTAGCACTTCGTGGGACCAGGCCATTCATT
>LOEQ01003460.1:107690-120103 GCA_001685075.1 Bramus lutescens
AGAGGGGGAGGGGAGGGGGGAGAGAGAGGGGAAGGGACTCAGGCTGGAAGTTGGGCAGATAGGGAGGGAGTGGGTGTGGCCTGTCTCTTAAAGGGACAGGACAGACCATTACATTCCCATCATTTTTTTATAATAAAAAGGCAGGAGTTTAGGCACCAAAAGTTAAAGAAATTGTGGCGGCGGATTATCAAAACTGCTTCCTGCTTATTTGTGTGCATCATCTTGAGGGAGGGAATCTGAGAAAGTGGGTGCTGATCTCATCCTAGGGTAGCTGGTCTCTTTATTCCTGTCCGGGTGATTGTGGTATGGAAATATCTGGTGTCTCTTATACATGCTTAAGGTATTGGCAGAACAGAGAACAAAGTTAACTTTAAGAAAAAAAATAGGACTAGGGAATTGACAGGGGTGTATCTGACCTGTTTAAGGTGGATTCTCCAATTTGGCTCCCGGGAACTCACAAGAATTCTTTGGGTTTGTGAAAACAGAAGTTTTAGACAGCAGCAAAATGATTGTGACATAAGTTTTTGCACAATGAAAAGTATTTTTAAGACTATGAAAGACAGCATGAGAGAGAAATTTCATAGTATGTATTTGTCCTCACTTCTTTATAACTTGTAGGTATACACCTTAATAACTTGTATTTTGTTGCAATTTGTTTGGTGAGGTTATCCTTTTAAATAACAAAACATCTCAGCTGCCAAACTACATCAGAGATTTTTGAGAAGGATAAAATTTTACCCGAGTTATTGATTAAAAAACAGCAGAGAACTTACTTGGTTGGCACCTAGAGCTACTCCTCAGGGTCCTCCATGTTTGCTGAGGGTTGTGTTTGCCTTTGCTGTTTAGTGCAGGGCCTGCCAGGCTTCAGAAAATCCTGTGGGCTAAGAAATCTGTAGGAAGACAAGCCTACTATGACCTGAGCAGCTAGGCTATCGATTCCAGTGATTCTGCTCACATCTGGAGATCGTCCGTTTAGATGAAAGGCAGTTTATCCCAGTGGTCAGTGCTTGGCAGTTGAAGTGAATTACAGATGGATGTTATTCTGTACCCATTTGTCTTCTGTCTTCTTGGGAGGAAGTAGAGTGCTGCTGCTAGGATCCAACATTTCTCTTTTTGTTATGAAAAGTCTTTTAATAATAAAATATTTAAATGCCATACTCCCCAGATCTCTGAGCAGTTGAAGACTGTTTATCAGGTAAAACTACAGTATAGAATCTGCCTGGAGAGCTGAATCCAAGCTTGACTGTACTGGCTCTCAACTTAACAGGTAAAATTTATACTTGTAAAAAGACAGAAAGTAGAAAAAAAATTGCTTGCAATAGAAGGTTAATAGCAGAACTGACAATAGTAGAGAACAGCTCAATATATTTTAAATCAGGGTTGGATTATATATATATATATATATAGTATTTTTTGTAAGAGACTTAAAAGTACATACCCATTTAAAACATTGCTGTTTTGTAGTCTGAAATGAGAAACAATGAACAGACATTTATCACATATAACAGTAAACATAGGTGCATTTAAGTTACATGTGCGTGCACGCACGCACACACACACACACACACACAGAGTGAACAGGAATTGGGCAAAGTGGATGCTCTTAGTGGGCCCTACCAGAGGCATGCCACTGCGTAAAACACACATGTAATAGAGTCACCAAGAGGAATTTAGAGACAAAAACATAAGTAAAGCGGGGCCAGGCAGGGAATACCTCAGTAAAGATGGCGGAATTTGGTCATCTGACCTCAGTCAAAGTGGTAGTGGTCATATGTTGCATGGAAGAGAGACCTAGAGGCATGATCCACCCTGTTGATGAGCCACCATGCCATAAGCTGTGGCAGGCAGCAAAAGGCTGGAATTGAAAACAGCTGCCTCGTGGACCTGACCAATCTTATTGACAGCAGTAGTGGTGGCAGGTACAGTTTGAGGAAAAGTGGAGCCAGTGGAGCTGGCAGGACACCAGCAGAGTGAGGGCTTATACCATAGCTGAAAATGTGAAAACCCATGAAAACAGCAATACCACAAGGCTTACAGGGGGATGTCTCTGAGCATCCTTTAAAGGCGAAGTGTGAAAGCCTGACTGGCTCCAGTCTGGGTGACTTGGAAGCCAGAGAGGCTAGAGGCCACTCCAAGTGGTCTCTCATGGCAGAAAACACTGATGATTAATCCATCAAGAACAAGAAAAGGAAAGAGAAAAGAAAGAAAAAAGGAGAAAAATTCCAAGGGACCCTGAGCCCCCAGTCAAATGCACCACATAGCATGTGCAGTCCTAGTGTGGGAGGACTGACCCCAGGTCATCTGGTCATGTTTTTAGCTATGGAAAGCAGTGAAGGGCTCAACCAAAGTCATGAGGCTGTGGTTGAGGGCTGGAAGGGGAAAATTCACTGAGTTGCAGGTGTGCATAAAGGTCAGCGCTCAGGCAGATGGAACATGTATTTGTTGTGAAAAAAATGCAAGATCGCAACCTTGGGAGAGGGGTGGGAGGGCCTACTGGGTCCAATGGCACCAATGTAATTGTTTAAGTAAAATGCTGTGGATTCCCTTAGGGGCATAGAGGCAGAAATGCTCAGGTACCTGAGCAGTGGTGGGCAGTGTGTCCCAAGACCATGGCAGGCCATGCAGGCAGCTGGGTCCCAGGCAGGAAGTCATGTGGCGGGTGAGAGATCGAGAAGGATAGGTGCACCATGCAGAGTGAAGTTGGATATTTATTTAGTGGGTTATGGAAGGAAAGGGGAGAAGGAGGAAGAGGAGAGAGAGAGAAAGAAGAGAGAGAGAGAGAAACAGGGAAGAAAGGGGAGAAGTGGAGAGAAGGAGAAGGGAGATAAAGAAGCTGCCTCTTCGAGAGAGAGATGGAAAGAAGGGACTCAAAACTGAAGATCAGCTTGCCTCAGTGGACAGGGGAGGGAGTGAGCATGGATTATCTCTTAAAGTGACAGGACAGACCATTACAATGGGTAACATGCTGAGTCTAAAATCTATTTTCCAAAGGATCACATTATTCCACTATGTGACCTTGAAAACAGAGTAAAATGAAGATTGATGGATGACTGCTAGTGGCGAGGGAGAAGACAGGTATGATTATAAAGGAGAGGTGTGGAGGAGATCATTATGGCAATGGAGCAGCATGGTATCCTGGTTGTGTTATGGCTTTATTGACCTATGCAGTTATACAGAACTGTATACATACACACACACACACACAAACACAAATTTCCTTCTTTTAAATCTGTTCCATTTATGTAAGAAGTGACCACTGAATGACATTAGTGGATGGGTTGGAAGGGCCTCTCTGAGCTAATTTTGCAACTTCCTGGGAATCTCTGCTCTTTTCAAAGTACAAAGTTAAAGAAGTACATGTGAATTTTCAAAGGTCTCCAGATTTAACTGAACCCTGAATCCAGTGTTGAAAGTGTGAGGGTGAAATCTTCCCTTTCCCTCTCTAAAAGCAGGAGTGGAAAGTTTCACTTGAACCCCCCCAGCCTCATTATCAGCCCTCTACCCTCTGTGAGGCTTTCTTGGAGATTTGATAAGCTTCCTACATCTTAATTAGTTACTTTTCTGCTTATACCAGACAATGTGGGTTCTTGTTTGCTGATTTGAATGCTGATTAATTTTTATTCTGATAGTTTCAATTAGCTATCATTATCTGATAAGAGATTTAGGACAGTGATAAGTAAAGCTAATATATCTTCATATACTGAAGCCACTGATGAAGTTGATACAAGCCAGGAATTAATTAATGGGTAGTTAATATGCTTCAGGAACATCATTTCTGTGAGTCTGATGACAGCAGCTTTGTTAACCCTAGCAGCAAAATGGACAGGAGCCCACATTGCCTTGTGGATGTTGGTGGCCCTCAATTTGTTGTCAGCCTTTTGTGTTATTGTGAAATCCTCAGGAAACTGGAATGTTTATGTGTACATTTGTAAAAAAAAAAAAGTAACTAATTAAGATACAAAACTTAAGAAATTTTTCTTTCTTTTTTTCTACTAATACAGTGATATACAACATTGTCCTAACGTCATTTTGGAGAAGTCAAAGCATAAACAAAGCGTCTAGTTAAGTCACACCCACAGTCAAGAGCAGAATGAGAATGAACACATACTTGCTCACTTCCTGTCAGGGTCCAGCCTTGATGGGTTTGTACATTCCAGGGTAGGGGCAAGTGGATTAGAAATGTTAGGTAGGAGGAATAGATATGAAAGAAATACAGAGACATAGGATAAAATCATGAGTATTCAGTGTATTCTGAATATTGAATATACCCACATTTATTTTCAATATGCTTATATACCACAATAAAAAAAGGGAGTAAGGAGGCAAAAGACTGCTTTAATGTGACATGAAGGACAAACAGAACAATCACTTGCTTTAATACTTGAGACAACAAGCCACTATTTCATGAGTTAAGCATTCTGATGTTTTAGGCTGGGATATGCAGTGAATACACCTTAGACCAAGTATGCTGTAGGCAGTGACTCCCTGGGTCAAACCTTCTGTTTTAAAATGAAGGAGCAGGGGCTGGAGAGATGGCTCAGATGTTAAGAGCATTGCCTACTCTTCCAAAGGTCCTGAGCTCAATTCCCAGCAACCACATGTTGGCTCACAACCACCTGTAATGGGGTCTGGTGCCCTCTTCTGGCAGGCAGGCATACACACAGACAGAATATTGTATGCATAAATAAATAAATATTAAAAAATAAAATGAAGGAGCAGGAATAGACTTGAATTCTCTGACCTTTGGTCAAGGTAGAACAGATCCAACTCTATGGGCCATTTTAACACTCAAAACACTAAGTAACCACAACCAAGGTCAGGATATCTTGTTTTTAGCCACACCTTAAGTCAGGCCTGTTGCCTGTTGTGTATAACTTTGAAAGAGCAGGAGTAGGCTCAAACTCTCTGACCTTTTAGTTAAGATGTAGGGGACCCACATCTGTGGGCCTCCACAATTCACCTCAGTTGGTCTTCTCCTCTCATATTCAAGTTACCCTGTCTAGTTAATGGTGGCACCCACCATAGGCTGAGTCTCTTCCTTTGTTAATTAACAATCATGATGGTTCCCTCACAGACTTGCTCACAGGTCAATCTGATCTGGATAATTCTTCACTAAAAATCTCTTTCCAAGTATTTCTAGAGTGTGTCAAGTTGAAAATTAAGACTGTCCAACATAGACTCTGTGTTGGTGTTGGAACTTTATACCCCATGCTCTTAGATTACAATTATGAAGAAATTGATAAACTTTACAAAAAATAGAAATACAGACACATATAACTTGAATAGAACTTAACAATGACCCATATAGAAGTGGTTGGCCTTATTTTCCCTTCCTCTTGGCTCTAGTTTAGTGTTTGTTAGTGAAACATGTCTATATATGCACTTCATAAAGTCATACATAATTGCTTTGAAGGAAATGCCACAAAATAGAGCTGGGAAAAGGGATGTCAGGGGTAGGCACTGATTTGCTTTTGTTTCTTCTCTTTTCAAAGTTTCTGCCATGGGATGTTTAGATTGTTTTAAGAGAAAAGAAAAGTTGAGGCAGCTCCATATCCAATAAAGGTCACTATTTTTTTCTAGGTGTCTCTTTAGTATTTTCCACTTATGAGCTGCTTAAAACTCTGTCTCCTATTTATGGCTCTGGTTTTCTACAATTATGGGCTTATAAATCTGCACATTTATGTTTTGGTTGTATTCGTTTATATTCTTTCTGTTTAGTATTTTTCCTTAGTTTATTAATTTGATCAAATATTTTAATAAAAATGAAGAAAGAATCCTCACTAACTGTTGCCTCATTTACTCATGGCTAAACATTAGTTGTCTTTATACAATGTATACCATTATAAAATGGGTTCAAGAAAGGTCACTACACACCCACAAAAATGGACCCAGTCCCACTTCAGCTAATAGATGTAGTGTAATGATCTACCTGGCCCCTTTAAGAGACAAACTCCCACTCCCTCCCCCACAGCCACCAAGGCAAACTGATATTCAGCTTCCAGCCTGAGTCTCTTCCTTTCTCCCCTTCTTCCCTTCTCCTACATAACCCACTAAATATCCAACCTCACTCTGCATGGCGTGACTATCCCGCCTGCATGGCTCCCTGGGACCAGCCACCTTCAGAGACCTGCAGAATGGTTTCGTGTGCTGTCCTTGCCTGGGACTGGCTGCTCTTGGGACCACCTGCCCACTGCCTGCCCCAGCTCTGAGATTTGCGGCATGGTCTCGTGGCCCCTGCCCGCTGCAGCCACTAGGGATCCTGCAGCATTTTATTTAATCCATTACATTGGTGCCATGACTCGGATTCAAACCAAGGTTGCTGCAGGATATATTGAAATTTCCAAACATAGAATTGCCCCATTGACTAAGTCCATATCCTTAAACTATGTCCCAAATTATTCAAAACAAATACTACCGATAACGTTGAAACTTCTTGGTTCTTCAAGATGAGAAGCCTCCGTGTTGTAATGAGCAATGAAGGCAATTTGTTTAATTAAAGGTATTTTCTTGGTTGGTTCTTGTCAGAAGTGTTACTTTTGTCTTTACTATATCTAGGTACTTTCTAAAATGCATACTTTTGCCTTTCACTATTTTTCTTAATTACTTAAATATTCACAGAATGGTTTCCTTGTATCCAGACTTCTTTCTTCTAAGGCACATCCTAGAGTCCCTTCTAGAACTGTATTTCTGAGATTTGGATCTGGTAGTATCATCGTATGCCCTAATTGCTTCAAAATACATTCTTGCCTGTGATAGCTTCTGGATTGTTCTCCAACTGTCTATCATGCATCATCTCCCCAACTCCAGTGTCACTGACCAGTTTGATCAGTTTGCTTGTGACCCTCCCAAACCATTTGTTTGAACTTTGATTCATCTTTTAGCCTTTTCTAAGTCTGGAAATCTTTGTCTAGATAACCTCTATTTGTTCTTCAAGACTTCGGTCAGTCTCTTGCTCAAGTATTTTTTCTTCAAGCCACTTTGAAATTTTTGGTAGTCAGTGTTTTGTGCTGTGTATTACCTAAATCGCCCTGCAGTATGTTTACTTATTTGCTTTCCCTGTGAGGTTCTTGAAGTTCAGAATCTTATTTTACTCATCCTGATACCCTCCAGCAGTAGACTTTACCCAGTGCTTCTCAGCAGTGTTTAGAAATGCAAACTGTGAAGTGACTTGTTTTACAATTTCTGGACGTGAAAGCAGGGCAAAGAGGGCAGGTTGTTCAGGAATTGAGGGCTATTTTGTGGAGGAGCCCATGGATAATCCAAATCTGTGCTGTGATAGTGGGGCACAAGGTCCCCTTTCAGGTTTTTGTCTCCTTGGTAAAAGAATTAAAGGA
The DNA here is from genome assembly GCA_001685075.1 of Bramus lutescens. Lineage (NCBI taxonomy): Eukaryota > Metazoa > Chordata > Mammalia > Rodentia > Cricetidae > Bramus > Bramus lutescens. The sequence goes on from LOEQ01003460.1 coordinate 115,025, forward strand.
AAGGCACAGAAGGAAACTCAAGGACAATTTACTGGAATTAAAAAAAAAAACAGCAAGGCTTACAAGCTGGTGATATTGGCAAGTTCTAGGTGGAAGGAGATGGAAAACTGACAAAGATAGTGCAAGATAAAAGATACACCTTGGTAGACCAGATGGACATACCGAGAAAAAGGAAAGGGTGCCCATGGACATTGTTTCTTTTAGTCCTTATTGAAGGAGCACAGTTGCTCGCCTCTTCTGGCATTTGAGTCTTAGGTGAAAAGGCAGCAGCCCATTCTCCTGAATGAATGAAGGTAAAAGTGATTTACCATAGTATTATTTAGCCTGACTGTTAGCTAGAAGTTGCTTCCTCTAATTCAAGGATAATTACTAACTAGTTTTGTTTATTGCTGTCTGCTTCCCTTCTAGTCATGTTATCTTTGGGTCAGCTTAAGGCCTTAATGACTTTTAGTGTGGCTGTTATACTTGGCTTTCCGCTTTTATCACTCACTAAACAGCCAGTGATGCTCAACTTCTCATCAATGAAAGCCAGAGCTTGAAAATGAATGGCCAACACTTTGGAGATTTTCCTTTATACTACTTGACCCCTGTCTGCTTTTTAAACTTTTGTCTCAGAAAAGCTGACACATTGAACTTCATGTCTCTCAAGTGGTGCCAGGAAAGGAGATAGCCAAAGATGGCACCTTGATTCACTTTCTTCCTGACTCATACCCACATACCATCTTGAAATATTGCAAACCACCTATTACCAAGAATTCTCTTATGAAAAATACCAGTGTTACATCAATTGAGAAACCAATAGATTCTCAATAGGTGCTTGACTAAAAGAACTAATAAAAATCTAAAAATTATTGAGTATAATAAAAGAGAAAATATTAAAAATTGCAAATAAATAAATGGGAGAAATCAGCCCAAACACTATACTTGTAGATCAAAGTGTAACTTTAAAGGGGGAGAATTGAAGGGAAATCATTATTTTGAAAGTACAAAAATGTATCGTTTCTATTCTATTCCCCAGAGGCTGTGAGCAATGAAACTTAGTTGCAAAGACTAAGTGGAAGCACATATAATGCCATCTGGGGTGGGGACTGGAAATCAGCTACCTGATGGGAGAAGAACTTCTTTGAGGCTTCTCAGACCGCATGGCCTGTGACATTTCCCTCACCTTTTGTCAAGGCACCTTTTATCCCAGTTCTGACTTGAACTTCATGTTCAACCATTTAACCTAAGGCTTATTACTTGCAGTTATTGTTGCTGCAAATTAAAATCTGCAGGGAGCAGCTATGCACTGTGGTTTTATTCGCTAATGTAAGTACAGAGTGACTCACATATTCCCTTCAGGGAAATCTTAGGTAGGAAAAACTTTTCCAGTGCTCAACTTTTCCTGGAATAACTTTGTCATTAAAGATATAGGCATTGAATCAAAAGCTAATTGACTCAAACTGTGAATAATTTAATCTGGAATCTAGATCCATTTACTGTACAAATAATTGACATCAAGCATCTTTTATTCAGGGATGCCAACAACTTCTTAGTTCTAATGCACTTATTTCTAGTTTTGATGGAAATATTTTAAACTAATGATATTATGAAAGCATCAGTGTAGGGGTTGGGAGATGGCTCAGTGTTAAGAGCACTTGCTGCACAAGCCTTAGGATCTGAATTCAATGCCGAGCACCTACGCAGAAAACTGAACATGTGCATATGCCTGGCCAGTAACCCAGTGCTATTGGCAGTATAGATAGGAAGGTTGCTAAGGTTTGTTGGTCAAGCCAAACGGGCAAGCTTTGGGTACAGTTTGTCTCAAGGGAAAAAGGTAGAAGGTGATAGAACAGGACACTCAACGTATTCTTCATGAAACTCAGTAGTCAGCATTCTCCTTTGGCCTCAGAGAACACATAGGTGCATGCACGCATGCATGCATGCATGCGTGCAAACACACACACACACACACATGCACACACAGAAGGGGGAAGGAGAGAGAGAGAGGGAGAGGGAGCAGGAAAGGGAGAGGGAGAAATTTCAGTATAAAACCAACCCACATGATCTAAGCTGTGTTTCAAAATACGAGAGGCATCCTTAAAATCAGGCTTAAAAAATTTAAATGCAGGGGCTAGTAATTAATAGCACTGGTTGTCTAAAGGCTCAATACTTAAAAGTGCTTGTAGTTCTTCCAGAAGGCCTGAGTTTAAGTTCCAGTATCCACATTAGGAAGCTTATAACCTTCTGAAACTCCAGCTCCAAAGGTTCTGATGCCCTCTTTTAACCTCTGTGGGTACCTGCACACATGTGGAATACACACATATAGACACATACACACAAATTTTTGAAAGATAAATTTATTTTTAGTGGTTTTATATTTTTATTTTTATGTAATTAGTTCATATGTAATTACATAATTTCTTCCCTTCTCCACCTCCCAAGTCCCCTCCATCTCCTTCCATGTTTTCCATCTCTCTCAAATTCGAAGTGTAGTGGGAGGCTGCTCATTTGTTTCCTGGCCACAAAGACCTGGAATAATCACACAGAAACTGTATTAATTACAACACTGTTTGCCCAATAGCTTAGGCATCTTTCTAGCTAGCTCTTAGTATCTTAAATTAACCCATTTCTATTATTTTATATTTTATTATGAGGCTTGTAGTTTACTGGTACCAGCACATGGGCATCTTTCTCCATGGGCTACATAGCATCTTTTTGACTTTGCCTACTTTCTCCCAGCATTCAGCTTAGTTTTCCTATCTAGCTCTATTCTGCCCTGTTATAGGACCAAAGCAGCTTTATTCATTAACAAAACACATTCACAACATACAGAGGGGAATCCCACATCACCTCCCCTTTTCTGTCTAAATAAAAAGGAAGGTTTTAAATTTAACATAGTAAATTTACTTATAGCAAAACAGATATCAAGCAAGCATTACAGTTACAATATTTATATCTACTTTATATCTTATCATAACTAAGAAAAACTATAAATATATATTTGTCAACTACATCAAAGACTCCAGAAGGATATACTATTACCTAAGTAAACAGGAAGTGCATTGTAAGCAACTTCCAAAATTCTAGAATTGACAGAGACCTCTTGCTACATGGACAGTAATCCAAAGTTCTTCTATAACATTTCTGCATCCATCCTCAGTCTACAGGCTCATAGTATCTGGCAGACTTTTCCATGAAGTAGGAAATTTCAAAGACAGTTCTGCTTATATTGGCAGTTTGTTAGTCACTTTCTTCTGTGTCCTACAGAATGTCTGGCAGACTCTTTCGTGAAGCAGGAACCCTGAAGGACTGCCTCATCTTCTTTAGACAATTTCAGCAGTCATTTTTCTGTGGGTCCTTAATGTCCAGGATATACAGCATATCATCAAGCAGTCCAGGCAAGAGAAGTTTCTTGCAGAAATGGCTAACAAACTCCATAAGGAGCCTCTTCGATACACATCATCCTCTTGAAGTAGATTGGTGCTGCCAGGAGCAGATGTGTCTCCTTGTCATGAAAAGCCCTAAGATATTAAAACATTTTAAATACTATACTCTGTTGGTCTCTGAAAGATATGAAGAATATCTACTCATCTGAAATATATCTTTGTACATCTAGAAAATCTAACTAACATGACTACAAGCTTGACTATTATAGATGACTATTTGTCTATATTTCTTAATTATACATTACATTTTGAAATGAGCTGCACAAACACAGTACTTGCTTTTTCTTACTCTGTCTCTTTAAAGACTTTTGTTATTTAAAATTATTTACTTTTTTTAACTGTCCATATTCTTTTTCTCTCTCTCCCAAACCTACATACACTTTTTGAACACACTGTGTCTTGTCTAGGGATCTTTTATGTCTGAATCTGTCCTGTTGGGTATCTGTGATCCTTTTCTGTCCAGGAGGGCTTCTTAAAATCCTAGGCTGCATGGTTAGGACTAAGGCTGCTTTGCCTTTAGGGTCTGCCCAGTCCAACATGGTGGAGGTCCACTCAGTGAAAGCTCTGTGAGCCATGCTCACAGTCCCATTTTCAGGCACATAGCGAGTCTATTTTGCCATTAAGCAAATTGTAGCACTCTGCTCACATCCCCATAGAGCCAGGGTTCATGCTGCCAGCACAAACTAGGAAGCCTTCCCTTAAAGAAGCTATGAAGTTTTTGCCACTAAAACTGAGTCAAGAAACCTCTTAAAGGAGCCGTGACTCTGCCTTCCTCCAGCAAACAGAGCCTATCTAAAAATATGTGGCTACCAACAAGCTCCAATTGACTACTATTTCTATGGGTCTAGAAGCCCTCTTTTTTTTTCTTAAGCTTTTTTCGGTCTTATATGGATCTATGCTCCAGATGGTGGGTACCATTCTTTAGTCAAAGGCTGCTTGTTCATTTCCTGGCCACCTAGACCAGAAATAATCACACAGAAACTGTATTAATTACAACATTGCTTGGCCAATAGCTTAGGTGTCTTTCTAGGTAGCTCTTATATCTTAAGTTAACCCATTTCTATTAACTGGTGTATCACCATATGGTTCTGTTAGGCGTCCAGTGTCTGTCTCCTGCAGCTGCTACATGGCCTCTCCCTGACTCCACCTACTCTCTCACTATATCTCTTCCAGCCTGACTATATTCTTCCCTGTAATAGGCCCAAGTAGCTTCTTTATTCACCAATGGCAATAAAACATGTTCACAACATACAGAGGGGAATCCTATATCATGGTAATCTCTTCTTCCTCAATTATTATGATTACATATACATTCATCTATATATGTATTTACAAATATATATATACATATATATATAGAGAGAGAGAGAACCTGTGAATCTGCTTTTGTTGTTGTTTGTGTGTATGTAGTTTTAGGGCTGACCACTTTGTATTAGATAACCAACCAGAGGACTCATTCCTGGGTAAGAATAACTTTCCCTCTGATGTAGGAGGGTCTTCTATCTATCTGTTACTTTCATTGGTTAATAAAGAAACTGCCTTGGCCTTTGGATAGGCCAGCCCTTAGGTGGGTGGAGTAGACTGAGCAGAATGCTGTGAGAAAGAAAGCAGAGTCAGGTAGATGCATGAAGCTCCGGCCCAAGATGGACGT
>LOEQ01003461.1:0-11651 GCA_001685075.1 Bramus lutescens
ACAGGGCAGGGAACCCTGACTGCTCTTTGGACTGGAAAGGGAGGGGGAGGGGGTTGGGGGGAGGATGAGGGAAATGGGAGGAAGGGAGGAGTTGGAAATTTTTAATAATAATAAAAAAAAGGATGACCTGGATCTCACCTGCACCTGGAATGTCAGGTTCCTTGCTCTTGCATACCTACAGAGGTAAGAAGAAGCAACGTTGATCTCTGCAATTTAGCAGACTCCCAAGACAATATTAACATATGCTGCATTAGTGTCAAATGACAAATATACTCAGTTTGGGTAGTGGACGCCACATTCCTGCCCTCCACATCGTTCTCTGGAATCTGAAGCAAGAGCTGTGGGAAGGAGGGAGGTGAATTGCAGCCATTGAGGGCACGCCCTTCCATATGTCTAGGCTTCATTCCAATTGTTTGTGCTTTGGTTTTATTTGGGGAAGCGAAACATTCCCCTTAACAAACATCTGGGAGCCTATAAACATGCTCTCTAAGTGAGACGAAGTCTGCCAAGCTGAAACTGTATGCAATGCCAAATTTGAACCCATGTACAATTCTGTTTCTACTTTTCTATCATGTCCTCTTGCTCATAAATAGATTCTTATGTTCCCCACCCTGTGTGAATGTGTGTGTGTGTGTGTGTGTGTGTGTGTGTGTGAACAGCACTTATCAGAATTCAAAGTATAAATCAGGTATCATTGAAAGTATGTTTGATGTGACCTCCTAAGTTCATATTCAAAAAGACAGACTCCCAACACTTTCTTTCTATGCACAGAAATCTGCTTGTTCAGCAGGTAACAAGCCTCCCAGTGGCAGGGCTTAAATAGGTTATCTAAATGTCACTTAATAACCCCACAGAATCTGGCAAACATCAAAATGTGAGTTTTCCAGCTGTTCTGACTTGACTGTTGATTTGGAGGGGTACCAGTTCATTGGTAAAGACGACAGCTTTTGTAAGAGGTCTTCTCATGACTAATGACACATCACTGAATTGGATGCCTTATCCTGAGTCTCGCTTTCAGCAACATGACCTGAATTGTTGCATCTTTTGAAAGTACCAGAGGTATGCATCCAATCAAGTTTTATTGAATTCTTTGAGCAAGTGCCAGTTCACAACAGTCACAGAGATTTTTCTAATTTGTGCTTTTCTACAACGGCTCTTGTTTATTTTTATTTAAAAGATAAGTTTAGTTATTAAGCTCTCTTTATTAGTTATGATTTGACAAATATTTGTTGAGTGCCTTCGGTGTGCCAGGGGCCATGTCAAGTGGTGGATATATAATGGTGAAATACCCAAATGAAATCTCTTCCCACAAAGAGGATATTAAATTCTGAAATAGAGTAGTGGGGGAAAACAAACTAATAAAAATGTGTAAAAAATAATCACAAAGAAGCAAAGAGGAGACAGTGCAGAGAAGGATGAAGGTAAGTGGCATTAGTCTGAACATAAAACAGAGGCCTTCATAGCTGTGATCCAGAGATGCTTCCCAGATCATGTGCCAGTATTAAGGCATAAATGTCGGAGAAGGGTTTTGTATCTGATATCTTTGTAATTGACCTTCACTTCACAATAAATATTTTACAATGAGAATTTAGTTCATTAACACCGCAAAAATGTCCATGCTTATTACATCAGGATCCGTATTTTATTTAATGATCGAAGATAATGAGAAATTTTAGTGTGTGCACAGATGAAAATGTGACTTAAATTAGAAACACGAAGATCTGTAAGCCACAAGGTGGCGTGGTTGATATTTACAGAGAAAGGTTTGTTGGAGTGGTGGCAGTGGTAATGTTTTGAAAACTGTGATATTTCTTTTTCTCTTTACTTAATTACAGGGAAGAACAAAATAAAAATATATGAGGAAATGAATTCTTTTTAAAAATACTCAACTAGAAATTTAAAAAAGAAAACATCCCCAAACTTGTACATGAAAACCAGTGTTGACTGTGTGTGTTGTGTCAGCTAGAAGATTTGACTCCATGTAATGATGTTAATAAAATGGATTCCTCCATTTCTACATGTATTTTCCACTAGTTTAACCTTTCCGCTTTCGTTTTAACAAAATTACTAAGCAATTAAGTAATAAGCAAACAGAAAAGGGAAAATACCTTGGACCTCATTCAGTAGCCTTACCCTTTGTAGCATGTCCTTTTTGCTTGTTTTTTTGGTTAGTTTGGCTTTTTGAGACAGGGTTTCTCTGTAGCTTTGGGACTTGTACTGAAACTAGCTCTTGTAGACCATTCTAGCCTTGAGCTCACACAGATCCGCCTGCCTCTGCCTCCCAAGTGCAGCAATTAAAGGCGTGCACCACCATTGCCCAGTGGCGTGTCCTTTTTATAGTTCAAAGTATGACTAACTTGCCTTTGATCTCACCTCCTCTGGGCTCCCCTTCCCCACAATGCACTAAATGCACTTGCATTGCCGCACATTTCCCTGCTGAACCATCCTCATTGTCACCCTTTCATTAATGGGATGAAACCCCTGCTCTTCACTCTTTATGCCTTTGGCATTCTGATCTCTTTTCCTGATTGTTTCTTTAGGTAACTCTCTGGAACTTTTGGGATTGCTTTTAAAATCCAATATATGGACTTATTCACTGTTTCTCAACCATTCCCTTTAGGTGGCCTCCCTTTCTATGTATGAGTTCCCCATCTCACTCCCAGTACATCTCTACTCTAGCCATTGCTATCATAATGCTTACTGCCACTATTGGTCTTTTTTTTTTAATTATGACTTCAGTACTTCAGCGGATTGTCATTCCTACAGAGCTACAGATATTCTCATGGTCATCCTTGTGCTGCATATACATCACGTACATTTCCACTCCATTCCAGCCGAGCATAGGCGTGAACAACTCAATCTAACTGATTTGCCTCACACTGTGGAACCTTAATGAAAGGAGATCAGGGGAGATTCACCTTGTTCCAGTCAGGTTTCATTATTTGAGGCTGAGAACAGTTAATATTTCCTAGTTGGCATGTTGGAGTGTACCTCTTTAGTGAATAGTCTCGGATGTGGGTGACCTTCCAGGACTTCTGAGTCCCCTAGAAAAGGAAGACCCTGGAGTCTGCTCTTAGAGATCACTTTGCCTCTAAATTTTATAATCCTGTGACTAGGTAATAGGTGCTTTGCAAAACCTCTTCCAATATAGTTTTTGTTGACTTCTAACTAATTTGTACAGGGACGCTCTTGTTTGTTAGTAAAGAAGTTAAAGGGTAGGGTGGTCGGCTAGAGGCTAGGAATGAGCCGTTAGTTCCCCTTCTACAAATTCTGTGTCTTCCTCTTTCTGCAAAAGTTACCTAGGTTTAATAAAATTAGGAATAGCACCTTATCTTTTAAATCCTGTATAGGAGGCATAGTGACTTTTTCAAGTCGTCTTTTAAGTCCCATTTAGAAGATTGGTAAGACCAAACAAGTTAAATACAGAGTGATATTAAAAATGATAATTTAACCTTCAAAGAATGGATAGGTCTCTTAGTGACATTTCTCTTGGACAAAGAATAAATGTAAGTCAGCTGCTCTCAAGAGCATGAAAGGAACAGCCTTTGTATACCCCTCTCTTCTGCAATCTCTAAGCCTTACCCAAGAGCTTTGCACTGGTATTGTTGCCAAGACTGCTTCCCATCATGCATGTTCAAGTTTAAGTACTTACATTCTTCCAAGTTACCACCAGATCATGCTTATTCTCAATTGCTGGCTCCGTAAGAACCATCACTCTGAATAAAGCAGGCAGGTCTGATCCCATACCCTCCACCATTCATACTATTTGTCAATCTCTGGCCAATCTGTGGTAGAAAACTCCAGTTCTCAAGCCCTGTGAGTATATAGACCATATGGCAATGGGCACTTTGAGGAGGTGTAAGTATCTTGAAATGGAAAGAATCTAGGACTCTATGTGTGGGCCAATACAATCACAAGGGCTTCCTAAAACAGAGGTATGGGTACCAATATGAATGAAAGGAGAAGCAACAACAGACACACATTTGATGTGCCGTGAAAAAGGAACCACGAAACAAGGAATGCAAGAAAGAAGTCTGGACAAATTGCAAGAAACTGGAAGAGAGAATCTGCTTTCTTGCTTCTTCTGGCTTTGTTCGTTTGAGAGGCTGGGATGGGCTGAAACCTCTTCATTAGCAGACTCAAGAAGTCCCGAAACTGAGTTGTCCCTGTCGGCAGTTGTCACTCTAAGCTGGTGGAATGTACACAGTCTGTAATCTTCCCCACGACTGCACTTATTTCATTTGTTTTCCAATTTTGTCACAGGGCATTAGGTAGCATGCTGTGTGTCCTTACTCTATGAAAGCTTTATGCACTTCTCTGTGCAAAGGTTCCCCAAAGCCCAAGTACCACACTTTAGAGAGACAGAGGGAAAACTGAGGCAGAGATGTATTTTATTTTTTCAAAGGCAGACTGGTAAACAGTAAACCAAGCTTCAGATTGCGGCAGACCTCGTAAATAGAATGACATCTCTTACTTGAGCCACTTCATTTTAATAGGAAAGGAATTTTATCCATTTTCCTACAGGGTACAAGTTGCTTAGGATTACCATAAGAGTGGATGTGAAGTTCAGATCCCATGTAGTTATACCAGGGTCTTCAGAGTGCGCGGTCTCAGGAAGACAGTCCAACTTTCTAAGGCAATGGGCATAGGGAATAGCTTAACCACCTGGGACTCTACTTGACTTGGGCTGTGCACACACCTCCTCTAATGATGCCCTTGGTAGCATGTGACCATATCAGACTGCACAGACATGTACAGGTGGCAGCATCTGTAGAGGGCTGCACACATATATACAGGTGGTAGTATGTGTACCAGTTGCATGCACATTTACAGGTGGCCGCACCTGCACTGAGCTGCACACACCCTCCACTCAGAACAATGGAGTCAACAATGGAATCAAGATTGTAAATTCCCTATTTACCATCTTATGCACAGACATCATTAGGAAGACATATAATCAAAATTCAGATACATGCAGATACATAGAGGAATGATTATATAACCTAATGTGTTCATCAAAAATAGAGAACCGTCCAAACCAAAATTTTTCATATCCATCCCCCTTCCTTTAGCCCTCATGGAAGGAAGCCCAAACATTAAGAAAAACCCTTGAGTATCTTCACTTATGAGGACACTGCTTTCTTGCAGGGTATTCTGAGCTGTTCTATTATTTTGCTTTAAATAAAATTTCCTTGGTACTTTGAAATTTGTGTGGGATTTTACTTCATTCTTGAATAAGAGGCCAAGAACTTGGACACACCAGCCCTAGGCCCTGACCTGCTCTCAGTAGCTTCATTTAGCAATTTTTGCTGTAAAGAATTTATATGATTTAGGGCACCAAATACATTGTTACCCAATAAATCACCACTATAGCTAATCAGTGAAGCACTTGGAAGGAAATACATTTGTTTTATTTAATACTCTTAAATTCTTACCGTTTTCAAAACCAATGAGTGGCCACAAGGAGCATAAGTAGGTAAAGTCATCTGCTATCAAGTTTGACCACCTGAATTTAATTCCTGGGACCACATCAGGAAAAAAAAATGATTACCACACATTATCCTTTGACCTCCACACATGTACCATAGCACACGTATGCACACACACACACACACACACACAATAAAAATTTAAGCACTAATAAACTAAATATTTCTAACAATTTTTTGCTTTTCATTATTTGCAAAGCACACATAATTACACTCTGAAAGAACTCAGGGCTTTGATACTATTCCACATTTCATTTTAGGACAAAGCTTTTGTTACGTTAGCCTGGAATTACCAACTTCCAAGGTTAACCACAGAAAGACAACATGTGCAGTCAAATACATGCTGGTACCGAGTTGCAAAGTCATCTCTTCAGTAAAACTTCAGGGCCTGCATTTCTTTCCCTGCCTTTGCTACCTTATCCTCAGGCTGCTGGAAGCTCTGCATGAACTAGTATGGTAGCCACTGATTAAGGATGGCCACTTAAATGTAAATTATGAAGCTGAATGTTTAAGACTGGGATGTAGCCCTTGTTTGAGTCCTTGTCTAGCATGTGCCACACCCTGATTCCCAGTGCAGCATAAAACAGGTGTGGTGGTACATGCCTTTTAACCTAACACTTGGGATACAGGGGCAGTAGGACCAGAGGTTCATGGTCATCTTCATCTATATATGGATTTCAAGGTAAGTTTGGATTAGAGACTTAGTTAATAAGTAAGTAAGTAAGTAAATAAATAAATAAATAAATAAATAAATAAATAAATAAATAAATAAATAAATAATGAAATTGAATGTACATCCCCTCACTACATTTGGTGTGGAGGTTGGACTGCACTAGAAAAGACACTGAATGTGCCTATCACAGAGAGTATTTCTAGGTAGGGATGCTTTCATTTTTTTTTTTTTTACTACAGACCACCACAAATTATGCATGGGTAATAAATTTGATTCCAACAGTAAAATATGTGGAAGAAATACTGGAGTTGATCCAGTTCTTTAATGGTGATGTTGGCAGCAGTCTATGGATTCATAGCACCCAGGGCATAGAGTTGTTCAACAGATAATTGCTAGTTTAGCAGGGAGAATGAACTAGAGTGCAAACAATCTCATGGTTGTTCACATTGTCTTTTTATTGATATTTTTGAAAACCCCATGATGAGCTAGGCCATTTTAGAAATAAATAAAATTAAGTTTAGAGAATGTATATGATTTGAACAATATTAAGCTATCAAAATTAAGAGATCAATGTTTAATTACATTTATTAACATAGGAAGCTGAGGTGTAGAACAGACATTCTATCACATGGTTTTGTGTGTGTGTGTGTGTGTGTATGTATGTATGTGTTTGTGTGTGTGTGTGTGTGTGTGTGTGTGTTTAAGTCAAAGGACAACTTTCTGGAGTCTGTTCTCACCTTTAACCTTGCAGGTCCTGCAACCAAACTGGTGGGGAATCAAGAGATCAAGAAGCCACCTATAGAGCTTTTGTCATTCTCTGTGTAGATATCAGCAAAACTAAAGAAGCTTAGAGCAGAACTGAGCTGGGAGCCTGAATTCTAGTCATGTAAGTCTTTGGACTCTCCTCTTCTCCCCTCTCCTCCCCCTTCATTTCTTCCTTCCTTTGCTTTTCTCTAATTCATCAAGACGGACTCTTCTTGTATAGCCCATTTTGGCCGCAAACTCTTGATCCTCTTTCCTCTGCTTCCCAAGTGCTGAGATTTTGGGTATGAGCCACTACACCTAGCTAGACTTCATTTTTTTTTCTGAGACAGGGTTTATCTGTGTAGCTTTGGAGCCTGTCCTGGAACTTGCTCTGTAGACCAGATTGGCCTTGAACTCACAGAGTTCTGTGCCTGTGCCTTCCTGGTGCAACCTTACTTTTGATACTGACTCTAAATGTGAAAACAAGAGTACTGAAATAGTAATGTGGGACTAGCAATGAACAGTTCTAAATGAAATGCATTTAAGGGAGTCACTATTCCACAGAAAGAATATGTCCAGAATGGAACACTGGAATGGGATTATTAAAAGCAAACACCAAAAATCAAACACATAATAGTTATATAGCAGCAAACTGAAATAAAAATTATCAGGTTACAAAGCAAATATAGCAGCTATAGAGTGTGTAAATATTCTGATCAAGAAAAGAGAATGGATTGTAAGGTCAAAAGTAGTTGGATTAGTAGTCATATGGTTTAGAGTTTGTTGCAGTTACATAGGGATGAATGATGGGAAGCGATAGCATGTTCCCATGCACATAGTAGTAGAATTACTACTCTGAGAACATTCTTAGAGATGGTTCTGAGAGTGCAAGGAAATTCCTCTCTGTATTCTGTGAATACCATTGATTAATAAAGAAGCAGTCTTGGGCCTGCACAGGGAATAGGCAGGGAAAACTAAACTGAATGCTGGGAGAAAGGTGGAGTCAGAGAGAAGCCATGGAGCCCTACTTTAGATGGCCACCAGAGCTTTACAAGGTAATCCACAGCCTCACAGCAATACACAGATTAATGGAGATGGGTTAACTTAATATGTAAGAGTTAGCTAATAAGAAGCTAGAGATAATGGGCCAAGCAATGATTTAAATAAAATAATTTCTGTGTGATTATTTCAGGGCTGAGCAGTCAGGAACCAACAAGCGGCCTCCTTACAACAAGGAACATAGTAATGGGAAGAAATTCTAAAAGTGTGCTGCTACCAAACACACAAAAGGTAGGTGGAATGCCATCATAGTCGTGAGTCATATCTCCTGAAAGAATGCTGGTAGCACCGTAACCAATAGATTTCCTATCTTATTTCAAAAATACTTCAAAAGACTGCTACACACTTCTGCAAATAAACAACACAATTTAGATATATGCTCTAGGAAATAATAGCTAGTGGCTCCTAAAGACTGAACCAACTAAATCTTCAAATTTGCATGAGAACTTGCATGGAAGATTGTTTTCAAACTTTTTTTTTTTGTTTGTTTACGGAGCACTAACATAACCACAAAATCTCCTAGGTTGTTGTTAACTATAGTTGTTAGAGCATCATATGAGATTACATTAATTGTTACTAACACAGGAGTATCATAGCATGTTGATCATAAATGCTTTTAAAATTTCAATGTACAGGTTCTGTCTGTGCGACCTTGAACAAGTGAGTGAAATTATATTTTAAACTTTCAGTTAAATTTCTATACATAAAGAATAGTATGTGCATTATGGGTTGTTATGGATATTAGAGAAAATGTCTTTCAAGTGTGCCTAGCTCTCAGCAAATGCTCACTGTTAATCTCCTCAACCTAAAGACAAAAGACAAACAAGGCCTAATCCACAAGTCCAGAGAGGCTAGGCTAGGGTCAGTTTACTTGCAAGTCAAAGTCATGAGCTTGAAAATGTGTTACATACCCAGAAGAACTGAACTGGTATTTTCCTAAAAGGGCATCTGTAATTGGAGATAAAAGCTGCTCTGTTCACAATGGATAGGAAACAGAGTCAACAATGCATGTGGGTAATGGCAGTGCTGTTCATATACAATGGACTTTCATTGTCTTAAAGCCATGTCGTGGCATTTTCAGGAAAATTAATGGAGCTGGAGATCATTGTGTTAAGCAAAGTGGCCTAATGCATGAAAACACGGGGAGGAATCCCATTGCTATGCTTGGTGTAGCTACTGGCAAGGTGCTCATGTTTTTGTAATAACTCCTTCCCCACGGTCCGGTAAACAACCCTGAGTGAGCTTATTGAGTCACACATACACAAAAGGACATGAAAATAGAAAGAGAACTTGGTGAGAAGAGGAAGATTAGGTCAAGAAGGGGGCCAAGAGGGTAATGGAAGTGAATGTGATCAAGGCACTTTAAATAATGTGCGAAAAATTTTATTAAAAAGTCTGCTATTACGTATAATTACTATATTTTAATCAAAATTTTCTATAAAAAATTTAAGAACTAAAAACAAAACAAAACAAAATGAGATTCTGACAGTTTGTTCACTCAGGCCTGGGGGGTGCCTGGTAGACCACATTTCTTTTGCTGCATTTGCTTTAGTCTAGTTTATGCGATGACCTTTGTCAGGTTTTGCCTCCTGTAAAAGAAAAGCAGGCAAGTTTGTGATTATTTTTTTCTCTTTGGGCTTTTAATCTTACTAGGGTGTGTCACATGAGAAGACGTTTGAGCAAAGTCCAGAAACAGAATTTAGAATTTCAGTCACCTATGAAAAATTTGCTTCAGAGATTTTACAGGCTAAGTTTTTCAAATCAAGGACGTCTTAAAATTTTAGTCATCTAAAAGCACCAATTTATCAGCTCCCTCTCGAGTCGCAAGGCTGAGTTCTCTACTGATGAGATACCTAACACTTTAAAGCCTAAGGGAATGAAAGAAAACAACTCCGGTATTGATTTGTTCCAAGCCGTGGTCGTTCAGATTTAAAAGCAATCACTGTAGCTTGGGTGCCACTTCAGCCTAGCACACTGTTGAAGCGAAGGCATGACCAGGCATACCTGCAGGGCAAGCAGAGCTTGCTCAGCTCAGTTCTGCTTACAGAAGGATGAAGCATCTCCTAGGAGATGAATAGTGAGGAGTCATTTAGATCAATTACTCCAGGAGGATGGCTAAGCAAACGGATGGATAATTTTGTGTGCCACATTTTTATAGTCTCATCTTTCTTCTAGGTTTCTAGTGCTTCAATAGATTTAAAAAACTGAAATTTTGAGGTATAATCTTGGTTAAGAGATACCAAGATTTCAGCTGATAAAACATTTCTGGATGGGATATTTCCAGATTAATGTTAGAATCAGTGTATCAGGTAGATTTGCCATCTGATCTATTGAAGAATCAAAACAAAGATCATTCTCTCTCTCTCTCTCTCTCTCTCTCTCTCCACCTTCCTATATCCAGGATACCCATATTTTTCTCTTCTTAAATTCTTCAGATTTCAAAACACAGGACCTGCAGAGTAATAAATTGCCAGAGCTGTATACAATAGGAAAATAACCTGCAGTAGTTACTCAGATTAAGGAGCATGGGGCCAAATATATGTTATTTCACCAAGTCCATCATTGATAAAATTTTGTTTTAGAAGGGGAAAATCAGCTGGATTAATGAGAGAAGTGCAGGAATTGTGACTTGTACGGAGACATGCGCATTAAACCCGATATTCTTAAGAACTTTTTGGTGTGATAACAAGGAGGCTGATGATAAAGAGCTGGCATGCATGTCCACTGCTTGGCAAACTTTTCAAGAAACGTTTGAGTTACAAAACCTCTCATCACATTTCTCCAGTATTTGGAGTCAATTTGGTTAAAGCCCTTAAAGATCTATAAAGATGCTAGAGCCCCACCCCCTTTCCTTCGCATTTGTAGGATTTCCAATGGTCTTTAAATTAACTATGGAAGAAACACAACAGGTTTTCTAAAAGATGATAATAATAAAGGGGAAAATAAAACGTCTTTGCAGGAACAGTTCTTGTAATGTTTCACAGCAGGGCCCACAGTCTACAACTGTATATTAAGGAGGTCTGAGCACACCAGTGGATGGGACTTCCATTGGCTGCTTTTGGAGGCAGACAGCGTGAACACGCTTGCCCAAGGTGCACACACATGGCTGAACTCTCACAAAAGCAGTTGCTGTGCTTCCTCCTTGCCTTGGCTTCTCTCATCCCTCTTCTCTTGTCCCCACTGTTTAACTTCCTACAAAGATTAAGAAATTAAAAAGCATGTGCGCTTAGCATTCACATTTTTCCTAACCAAAAGCATTAGTGATTGTTCTTTTGCTAAATAATTGTCTTCCATTGTACTAGATAACTAACCATGGTGAAGTGATTGTTAATATGAGCACTTAAGGGCTCTAATAATTAACAGAATCTAAAGTGTGTGTCTCTTTTGTCCTCTTCCTGGAAAAGCACACTTTACAGAACTCAAATGCACCTTTGACTGCCATTGAAAGTGACGCATTAAATCTTTTGAGATTCTTGGCATGAAGCCACCGAAGCTTTTAAAATGACATTTTAAGGGGAAAGGTGTTCTGGCGATCACCGCCCACTGTTATAATCAAATTATGCCCTCAAATTCCATGTTGTACTTTTCTTATTGTCCATTCAAGACCTCCAGTGAAAAACAGCCTGAACTTTTCACTGATTTATCAAACCCAGGGAATATGAATATATATATATATACATATATAT